>CANXYC011751096.1:0-14546 GCA_948193065.1 Aleurites moluccanus
ATTTATTTATATATATATATATATATATATATATATATATATATATATATATATATATATATATATATATATATATATATATATATATATATGTTTTTCAAAATTTTATTTTTTCTTCCATTACCTTGTAAATATAATTAAGGAAAATATAAAAAAAAAAAGTAAAAAAATACAATTTAGCAAAAAAAAAAAAATCTTAAATCAAGATATTAATATTTAATCAACGATTTGAATCAAGTGAAGTAGTGAGTAACACATTTAAAAATCTTTTTTTTTAATTAAAAAATAAAAAAGATTACAAATCGATACATGATAGAAAAAATAAGTAGAAATTTGCTTTCAAAAAATCAAAATCTTTATTTATCTATGACGATAGTTGTAAATATGATGTATTTATTATTAGAGATTTGAGTAAACTAGAAAATAATTAAATATAATTTAAATATGTTTATTTATTAAATTTAATCAAGATTAAAGAAGATTACCTAAAATGTCCAATAGATAATCAATTTAGATTTGTGATATGTAATCGATTTTCTTTGAAAATTATGTATTGATCGTCGAAAGTAAATGATCGGCGATATTTTTAAAATTTAAAATTTTCAGAATTTTTAAATTAAAAAAATAAAAATAAAAATCAATCATCTTACAATATTAAAAGAAAATTAATAAAATACTTCTGACTTGCATAATTCACACAAGTAATTTTACCTAGGGCAGACAGAGGAAAATAATCAAATGGGTTTGAAATGAAAACTCTATGCTTAAGCTTAAGTAATGGGTGATTTCATCTTTGGTGGACCAAAATGACTCAATTCCCTTCTGAGCAGCGGCAGAAGAGTGAGACACGAGGCACAACGGTTAGTTAAAAGTGCAAGAAACCAAATGACTCAATGCCTTTCAATGTGGAAATATTGCATACCAAAATTTCACACATTCTTATATGCAATTATACATGAAATTAGAATTATTATATTACCTTTTAAATAGTTTAATATATGATATTTAAATAAATTATTTTCATTATACTATGATTTTTTTAATAAATTTAACTCTGATAAACATTTGAATTTAAAATTATAATTTTGGAAATAATTTCAATGAGATAATAAGCAAAGTCATGTTTATGTATTATTTTACAATATGAACATGACAACAAGCCAATTATAAATTGTAGATTTTTCTATATATCTTTTCTTAGAGTTGTAATTCAAGAAATAAAATTTCTTCTACTTTATGAGGACTTATTATTGAGATGTATATTTCTATTTGAATTTTTTTAAAAACTTGAATTATTTTTGGAATAAAATCTTTGTTTTAATGTCAACAAATACTTTAATATAGTGATAAAAGTGAGCTATTTTAAAGCAATTAATATTAAGATATGAATCATATAAGTTAAGAATCTCACATTGATTGAAATCAAAGATCATAAGTGGTTATAATTAGTAAAAGTCAATTATTTAAGTGATTGGTATAAGCCATTTTAGTTATGATTATATTCGATAATTTAATATGTGTTACGTATATTTTTGTTCTTAATATTTTAAAATTCATATAGTAATATAATGAGAATAAAATAATTATTATCATAAGTTTTAGTCGAAATTTTAAATACATAATAATTTATTATATATATGATAAATATTTCTAAGCTTATTAATTTTAATTTTTATAAAAAATAAAAAATAATTATTTTATTTTTATGAAATAACTATTCCACTAATTTCATATTCCATGTCATCAATCAAACAAGTATTTTTAAAAGACTTTTGTTATAGCTTTATTTTATTGTAACAAACAACTTTTATTAAGTGATAAAGCTAGAAATTCTTTTTAAGAGAGTCAGATTTTTTATATTATAATTTATATTAAAATAATATATATAAATAAGTCAATTTCTATATATCTTAAAAAAAAATTTCTACTAAAATAAAATGGTCGAATACAAAATATAACCAAAATTTAATAATTCTACGAAAAAAAAAAATTATATTTTGAAGATTAACGGAGATTAACTCCTTCTAGTGCTCCTCCCTCCATCCCTCCATCGTTGCTTTTATTGGTGGTGAAGTCTATAAATAACAAAAACTTTTCTAAGCATTTCTTGAACTCGGTTCTTATTATATATATATATATATATATATGAAAATATTCAATTAAATATTTTTTCAAAATTTTATTTTTTCTTACATTATCTTGTAAATATAATTAAGGGGAAATTAAATATAAAAAAAAAGAAGTAAAAATACAATTTAGCAAAAAAAAAAAATCTTAAATTATCTTAAATCAAGATATTAATATTTAATTGGTGGCTAGAGCCGAGTAGAGTAGTGATTTACACAAACCTTTTTTTTAAATTAAAAAATAAAAAAATTACAAATCTATGCATGATAGAAAAATAAGTGGAATTTTTTTAAACCTTATAAAAATCAAAATATTTATTTTTCGATCATGATAGCTGTAAATATGATGTATTTATTATTATGGATTTAAGTAAATTAGAGAATAATTAAATAAAATTTATATACACTTATTTATTAAATCTAATTAGGATTAGAAAAGATTATCTAAGATGTCCTGAAGGCAATATATGTACTTGATTTTCTTTGAAAAATTATGTATTAATTGTCGAAAGTGAATAATCGGTGATATTTTTAAAATTCAGACGTCTCAAAATTTATAAATTAAAAAAAAAAAATTAAAAATTGAAAAAATAAAAATTAATTATCTTACGATATTAAAAGAAAATTAATACAATACTTCTCACTTACACAATCCACACAAGTAATTTTACGTAGGGCAGTCTTTGAGAGGAAAATAATCAAATGTGTTTGAAATAAAAACTCTATGCTTAAGCTTAAGTAATGGGTGGAAAAAAAGGTTCCTTGTTTGGTGGACCAAAATGACTCAATTCCCTTCTGAGCAGCGACAGAAGAGTGAGATATGAGGCACAACGGTTAGCTAAAAGTGCAAGAAACCAAAATAACTAGAAATAAACTTCAAATAGGATTTTTCGAAGCCTGCCTTTCAATATGGAAATATTGCATACCAAAATTGCACATATTCCATATTCTTATGTGCAATCATACATGAAATTATAATTATTATGTTACCTTTTCAATAGCTTAATATATGATATTTAAACAAATTACATACAAATCCTTTTGCACGGTCAAAATGATTCAATAATTTGATTGCTCGTATGTTCACATCAAATAGTTTCAGATTATATAAAATCAAGATAATATATATATATATTGCAAATATAGTGAAATTAAAATATAAATAAAGAGAAAATTAGTTTGAATGGAGTGATAATATCCATGCTCCATTTTAAATATCTAGACTCAATTTTATAAAGAGATGAATATTGTGAGGAGGATGCTAGTTATAAGATATAAGTTAGGTGATTGAAATAGAACATAATATTTCTATGTGGTAAGATTCTCAATAAATTGAAAAAAATTCTATTATATAGTTATATAACCGACTGTATTATATAGTGATAATTATTGGATAATATAAAAACAACATATATCTAAAATGAGTGTAGAGGTGATGAAAATATTAAAATGAATATGTGGTCATATTAAAATAAATAAGATAAGTGACAAAAATATTATAAATAAAGTGAGTAATAACGATGAATAAGATAAAAGAAAGAAGATTAAGATAATGAATTAAAGTTTTAAATATATTATGATGAATATATTGTAATAGAAAAGAGACTAAAATAAAGTGATAAACTTAAAGCACCTTAGAGTAGATGAGCGTAATATAATATTTACTATAGTTATTAGAGATATAGTCTAAAATTATTTAGATTGAAAATAAAAAATTTCAGTCATACATAATTTTGGGATTAATGCTTAATTGAGTTGGGTTGAGCTGAAACGAACAAGTCTTAGTTTCGGGCGCTAGGCTCTCAAGGGCCTAGGCATTAGCTAGTACTAAGGTGACTGGGCCGCTGCCCCCTGGCTTTTTGGATGATATGAAAATGACAGGTCATTGCAAAATATAGTACATGAATTTGTGTATCGTTTTGGGGACGAAGTGGTGGGCAACAAATTCTTAGACATAGATTTATCCAATTTGATCGTAAGCTCTTTCAAGTCTCCACTCTATTCTCTTTCTCGAGTCTCTCTTATCCCAGCAATTTCAGAGCTCTGACGAATTTTGTGCACATTCTTTGAGCTGAGTTTAATACAGAAACACAAATGGGCACTTTCACGGCTTTTGCAAGATCTATGGGTCACCGCTGCATGAAAAAATCGAAAGCCCATAATTTTTCTCATTTGTTCAATTTGAGCAAACTGATAGTATCTTCAGAGATTTCAAATCCTAATGGCAGTTTTCATCAATTACAAAGCCGTAGAACGCTCATCTTGGACTCTGTTTTGTCTGAATCAGTGAAGCTACAGAGGCTATCCGAGACTGATTCTGGTAAATTTCATTTAAAGCTATGTACTTCATGTGTTGTTAATGGTATTTGTTGTATTTTGCGACGACGGCCATGCCCAATATCTCTAGAGTTTTTCAAATTTTATCAGCCAAAAAAAAAACCCCACTTGGAAATTTGATTAACAGGAATTGTTGAGGTGAATTTGGATAGACCAACTGCGAAAAATGCCATCGGGAAGGAAATGCTGAGAGGATTGCAGTATACTTTTGAAACAATCAACGGGGATGACTCTGCTAATGTTGTTATGATATGCAGCTCTGTTCCCAAAGTGTTCTGTGCAGGAGCTGATTTGAAGGTATTGTATTCTTTTGATTTTTATAGGCAGATTAGTTTGATTCAACTGCATCACTTTTTCGGGATTTTCATGACCTTGTCAGATTTTGGAGGCTCATTAGAAGGGTGTACTGTGGGGTGTAGACTCCTTCATGTTGGGTTCTGGGAGAGAGAATTCTAGCATAAAGTGACTTCTTTTAGTGCTTAAATAAAGCTAATTCAGTTACTTTTTCTCATTGCAAAGGAAATTTATCTTTGTCTAAAAGGCTTGCAAGGATACTTTATCTCAATCTGTATGTTCAGTTGGGTCAAGTTCTCTTTGTTCTCTGCAGATTACTTCAGCAAGGGACTTAGTCAGCCTAGATAACTTGTTCTCTGTAGTTTAGGTTAGGAAGAATGCATTATATCTTTCTGTTATGGTTTGGCTCTTGTGTTATTCTTACACTTTTCTGATTCAGTGCCACGATGGCAATGATTGCCCCTGCTAAGTTGTTATCTGGTCTGAGTCTTGTGCATATCTCAATTTGCTCTGATCTTTATTTTAGAGCTATAAGATTTGGTCAGGCGGACATAGTATCTATTGCTGATTTCATAAAATTCCGTATTTGTGTGTGTGTTGATGTTAAAGGTTGAAATTGAGCGTCAAGAGTTGTAAATGTTTAATGCAGTTACTAGCTTTTGCATTTTTAACAATTGAAACTGCAGTCATCAGAAGTGGGATGAGGCAGTCCTCTCCTTTGATGGCTTCATTAATCTATGTCAAATTCTTTTTGTAGTTTCTTATTTTATCATTAGGCATTTATGTTATGCTTGTAAAATATTTTACTCTTTATGGGACTGTACTTTCATGCAGTGGCTAATGCATATGCTTGACAGCTCTACATTTGATTGGATTGGCAGGAACGTAAGACAATGACTCCATCTGAAGTGCAATTTTTTGTCAACACACTGCGATCCACATTCTCATTTGTAGAGGTGGGTCTTAAACCCCTAACAGTGTTGGGAAATCAAGTGTGAGTGGGAATTTCCCAACACAGTACATTATTATCTTCTATAGTAGTTGCTGTTATTATTTATATGGCTATCACTTGCATTGATGGAATGATAAAATGTACATGTTTGGAAGATTGATCTGATTTCCCTCAATTACATAGGGTTCTATATTCAATTATGTGGATATTGTATGCATATATAGATCAACACTGTATATATGCAAGTACATGTTAGTCTATTCAAATATTGCTTTCATGTTGTTTTGGATGTAGCCCAACTATTCCCAACCTTAATACTTAAAATGCAGCTCACCGTCAATGATTTACATTTTATTTATGGTCACTATATTCCATGGTTACTTGGGACTGATATCCCTGCATTTATTGTAAAATGTCTAGACTTCTAATTTATGTTCACTGCAGGCTCTTCATATCCCTACTATTGCTGTTATTGAAGGAGCAGCCTTGGGTGGTGGACTTGAAATGGCTTTATCATGTGATCTTCGGATATGTGGTAGTTCCAGATCGTGTTTACAAGAGACTATATTGCTGGTTTGATTTAGTTTAATTATGATTGTTCTTGAGATAATCGTGTCTCTCATCTAATGATTCAGGTGAAGATGCAGTCTTGGGCTTGCCAGAAACAGGACTTGCTATAATTCCTGGGTATGTGCTAACTCTTGTTTTACATTTATGGTATTTGGGATTGCTAACTATGTATTTGGGATTGCTAACTATCTGTATTTTTTACTTGATGGCAATGTATTTGCTCTCTGTGTGTGGGTGTACACTTGCTATGCTTATTGTCGGAACAACTATTTTGCTTATGTAGTTCTGCTTATAAATGGAAGATAGAGAGTTATACGTCAGAATAGTACTCCATTATTGTTTAACACTTAATCAGACTTCTTTGTTAATCAGTTTTCTTTGTGCTTGAAAAGTTTCGTTCTTTCTGTGGGAACTTGTTAAGTGTAAGACCACCTGGCCTCTCATGGAATCCTGGTTCTGAACAGGGCAGGTGGGACACAGAGACTTCCTAGATTGGTCGGAAAATCAGTGGCAAAGGAACTCATATTTACTGGTCGGAAGATTAGTGGCAGCGAGGCCATGTCAATTGGTGAGTTTACTGGGGTGCTGCTTGTGCAGTTGTACGTGTGTGTTAGTCCATATTTAACAATGAAAACGTGCAATGCTTGTAGGCCTTGTTAATTACACTGTGCCTGCCGGTGAAGCTCGTTTAAAGGCCCTTGAAGTTGCTCGGGAAATTAATCAAAAGGTACAAATCTATAATCCTTGACGATTGCTTCGCAGAAAATTATTTAGTGCAAAAGAAGTACATATGTGCAGAAACGGGTTGGTGGCAACAAAAACATTAAGACACTGCTGAGACCTGTTGGCATGTTTGAAAACCTATGGAATTCAAATTTAACTAGGACCTTTAATATAATTTTTATTGAAGATGAATTAAAAAGCTGCAATTGTTGATGGAATAAGGTTGATGTCCTGTATTTGTGGATCAGCTCTATATTTGTTTCAAAGAGCTATTTCTTGTGAACTCATGGGATGAAAATGAATTTTACTGGGTTCTAGATACGTTAACATTAGTAAAAACTTGAGATCTCTTATAAGAGGTCTCAAGTTTGAATCCAATTGTGTGTGGGAGGTAGAGGATATTGATGAAAGGGGCACTCCATTGTGTAGTTCATCCAAACCTAAAAAAATGAAAAAAAAAAAAATCCTGGTAAAACTTAACCTAGTTGTCTAAATGCAACCTGAAAGTCTTTTCAGTGTGAAACAAACATCTTTGCCGTTGATTTCTGCTCATTCAAACTAACATGTAGTTTGACAGGGTCCAATAGCAATAAGGATGGCCAAAAAAGCTATTAACGAGGGACTGGAGATAGAGTTGTCATCAGGTTTGGAATTGGAAGAAGAGTGTTATGAACAGCTCTTGAACACCAATGATCGCTTGGAAGGCTTGGCAGCATTTGCTGAAAAGCGAAAACCAAGATTTACAGGGGAATAAACAGAACAAAAATATATTAACAAGCAATTTCTTGACAAAGTTGCAGAAAGTAGAAACTGAGGTACATAAATAAAATGTTAAGCAATTTGAAGCTGAAGGATTAACAATATATTTGCAAATGAACATAATCATGATTTTTCCATTATTGTAATGCTATTTGTAATTCATCTTTTGTACTATTATCAATTTGGTGGTGGTTGTAATGTTTTCAGTGTTTTAGTGAGGGGCCAATTTGCAGAAAACATCTTTTCTTTTATAGATATAATAACAAAACGACTGATTTTGTCCTTTAAACATGAGAATGGACTTGCGCATTTCATTCAAATTTGCTGAATGATCCTTTTACCATATAATAAATGCCCATGGAAGTAGAAGTGGCAGAAATCTAATGTAATTAGTTAAAAGAAAAGAAGCAGAGAGCAACACATTTCGGAGTTTCATACATCAAAACTGATTGTACTATCAATAAATGATAATTCAAGCGTTCTTGATATGGTTTTATTAGAGTTGGAACTTGGAAGATTATTACTGGCTCTTTGCTTGAATAAATTTAGATTTGCATTATTGAAACAAAGGTTAATATCAATGAGAGAAA
Organism: Aleurites moluccanus; assembly: GCA_948193065.1. Classification (NCBI taxonomy): domain Eukaryota; kingdom Viridiplantae; phylum Streptophyta; class Magnoliopsida; order Malpighiales; family Euphorbiaceae; genus Aleurites; species Aleurites moluccanus. The sequence continues at coordinate 8,352 of CANXYC011751096.1, forward strand.
TGAATAAGGGTAGAAAAGATGTAGTAAAAAGCTACATATGTCTTCATCAATCATACACATAAATTGACCCTAAAAAAAAGGAAGAAAAAAAAAATTATGCGCAGATGTTACAGCAAAGCAAAATTAGAAACAGAAGAAAGAAAACCTACTTCATTTTGCCTTCTGCAACTCACAATAGGATCCTTTAACTAAGATTGTTTTCTCTTTCATTCTGCTAGACTGATTTAGGGTATGTAAGTTCTTTAGGTTGATTATTTGAAAGAAACAAATGTCAATTAAGTTATCACTTTCATAGAATAATAAACTTTTTATCATTTAGCTATAATCAGACATTCTAGTTAACTCTATTAGATGATGATTTTGTTGGTTATGCAGTAATGCTTCTCAGAGCTGGTGTTATTCTTTTCCTTGTAACAAAACATTAAAAAAAAAACTAATAAATTGTATCTCTTATATCTAGTAGTAAAAATGTGTTCATGATTTCTTTGACAACACTATCTTCTTTCTTTGATAATATATAGTTCTATGTTTGCATCTGGTGGAAAGTGTTTTTCTTTTTCAGAAATATATATACCTGATTCATAGAATCATAATTGCTCTATTCTACCATTCAGTATTTTTTTTTGGTCATTAAAATCTTACTTTGTAATTTCAACGAACACATGCAAAGTATGAAACAAGAACTTATCCGATTCTGTACAAGTCTCTGGATTTTATTTCAAGAATCAAATGATTATCTTAAAAAGAGCTAAGCTTGGCATAGTGCCTTAGCAGATGGGTTTGATTTATAGGACATGGAAAGAACATTGAATTGTGAAGCTGATTTAAATCCGTTAATATGAAAGCTTCAAGCCTAGAGCATTCTGATGATCATGACGTGCCATTAATTCTACTTGCTTGATCGAGAAATTAAGTATTTGATATATATTTTACAATGTTTTGCCGACTTAGAAAATATAAATTTAGGAATGAATATCTAATATTCTTTAGCATGAAAGTGAACTGCAAATAGAAATTAAGTTGACAATCAACTTTTCTTCTTCCATATTAGTAAGTGAGTGAATGATTCACAAGGAAAAATAAGAATAAATTGAAGTTGAAACTAAAAACATAGATATAAACAAATCAAGTAATTGAAATTATAACTCCATTGTTGTTGCTTTATACTTGCTATGTAATAGTTGCATGCAAATCTTTCTTATTCCTAGTACATCAGTTAACAACTTTAATATCAGTAGCCACTCTATCCTTTATCAAGCCAGTGAGTTCTTCGTTTACTTTCCGTAGAGGACATAAATGATTGCAATAAACATTAGAATAAAAGATAAAACCATTTACATAAAAATCCAGTGCATAATCAGGCTGTGAATTGTGATGAAATAAATAGTTCCGTAACTTGAATTTTGTCTTTTTGATTTGAGTTTAATTTGCGTACTGTCATTTTTGCCTTAAACAATTACTACGTGTTTTTTATAAGAACGACTTTCAATGATGAACTAGAAGTATAACTTAAGCCTAAGTTGTATATAAGAGCGACTTTCCATGATGAACTAGAAGTATAGCCTAAGCCTAAGTTGTATGTACTCTTCTGCAAATGTAGGCTTTTTTGCCTTGTGGATTCATTCATTTTTTAGGTTCACAATAGGAATCTTGCAGAGACCTTCAGTGGATGAATATCCTCCGCTTACACCATAGTTAGGAATATGAACCTGGCATCGCATATGTGGCCTGAATATTCTAGGCTTATCTTTATAGCTCAGAGTTACCATAACCAAGTCTGTCATTTGCTGTTCTAATTTGATCTCTATTCTACAATGCTAATGCTTTCTGCTTATGAATAGCAACAGCTAAATTTAGTGTATTCATTTCTCCTTTTCTACCTTGTTTATTTCCTAGGATTCTTTTCTCAATATTGTAATATCAGAAAGAAAACGGAGATGGAGAGGAATTCAGATTCGAGCATAAGCTTGACAATGGAAAGTTCAAGCTTGAACATCATCAGCATAAACCAACTGAATTCTAAGCAATATAGCAGCAGTTTTCGAGGGTCTTCTTTGAAATTCAGAGGAGTAATTTGGCTTAAAAGTGGGAAATGGGGTGCGCAAGTTGCTTTTAAGTACAAGGCCTACTGGCTTGGAACATATGACATGGAAGAAGAAGCAGTAATGGCTTATGATGGAGCATGCATCAAACTTCAAAGAAGTGATTCGCCTCTGAACTTCCCTATGCACAGTTACACGGTTCAAGAGACTAAATTCCAAGTCAGTACACAGAATGAGGAAATCCTTTGTATGATCAAGGATAAAACTTACTTGTCTATTTAAAAATTACCTTGGAAATCAATCTTTGGAAAGGGAATTCAGAGCAACTCAGCAAGGGATATCGTATCAAATGCTTTTTCAAAAGGAATTGATACAAACTGATGTTAGTCGCATCAAAGGCCTTCACATCTCTAAAGAAAGAGTACGCAATGTATTTTGCTCCACTTGCCTGTGCGAACTCATCAGTAGGAGGAATAACTTGAAGCCAAAAGATTGTGTTGTTTTCCGTAGATGTGAACATCAAAGGAAGATTCTGGGAAGAGTCTTTTACCTGATTGATGCACAGAGTAATAGTATTGAAGGTTATGGTGTTACTTGGAATATACAAAAGGAAACAGATCATATCAGGAAAAAAAATGAAACAATGAAGAAATTCAAGAAATGGAAGAAGAGGAGACAAGTAATAATGGAGTTAAGCTTTTTGGTGTTCAGATTGACAAATGAAGATCAAACTATAAGCACTTTTTCTGATATGTTTTGCTGAATATAAGCAATTGCTGCTACTGTTTCCTTAACTTTCCTTTGATCTTTAATGAATTTTACATGGTTTGGATATCATATAAGTTTAAAATTTTAGTTTTATGTTTCTCATAACACGATTTCATTGATTTTTTTTTTTAAATAAAATATTTATTTTTAATTAATGGGTAAAATACTTATTTAGTTCCTGAGATTTAATAAAATTAACATTTTAGTCCCTGTACTTTCAGAAAATAACTCTTAAGTCTCTGAAGTATTATGTCGTCACAATAATTAGTCTTTCTGTCTGTATCTTTTCAAATTTTATGTTAAAAAATTAAAAAATAAAAAATAAATAAATTAAAATAAATTATTTTTCCAAAATACCATCATCTTCAATCTCTATATTTTTTTTTCTATTTTTCTTTTTTTTTCCTTTTTTTTTTCCCATTTTCTTTTGTAAAAAGCTCACATTCAGATATTGTTTTATCTTTTATTTATCCTATGATATTTTTTTTATGGTTAATTAATAAATTAATTAATTGTATAAATTTCGGGTTTGTTGAAATTAGAAAAAGTAAAATTTATGTGTAGATATTGTGATTAGTAAAATTGTATGCAGAAATGAGAGTTTAATTGTGAAAAAAATGTAAAAAAAGTTTAAGATAAGTTTTAATCGAATGATATGAAAAAAAAAAAAATTGATGAAAAATTAGAGATATTTTTATATTTTTAATAGTATTTAACGGCCAAATAGATAGAATGATTAATTATTGTGATAAAATCAAATATAAGATATTCGATAATTATTTTCTGAAAATATAAAGATTCAAGTATTAATTTCTCTAAACCTCATGACTAAATAGTATTTTATCTTTAATTAATTTTAAAAATATCTAATTCCTAAAAGTTGCACTAAATATTAGTTATTTTGGTCCTACTAATTTATTTATTTTTGTATTAAAATTAATTCTAATAATCTATGTGTTAAAACATTAAGAAAATATAAAAAATAAAGTTAAATTTGAGTACATATTGTTAAAATCGGCCGATCGAACTAAAAAAATCAAAAACTAAAATAAGGACTGGTCTGATTAGTCTCTAAAAAAATAATTCTTAAAAATTGATTAAAAAATCAGTGAACCGACTATTAGCCGGTGAATCGATTGAATCAGGCCAGTTTTTCAGTTTGAGCGGGTCAGAATTTTTTTTTACTTTTTTAATTTTTTTTAATTTTAATCAAAAATAATAATTTTTTATTTTTAATAAAAATAATAAATGTCAAATTATACATACATATATATGTATACTGATTTTTTTCGATTTAACTAATTCGATTTCGATTGAATTTCTGACTCCTCACCTACATCAATTTTTTAACCGGTTCGATTTTAAAATCAATATATATAACTATTATCTTAATTTTAAAAAAAAAAATTATATAAAAGAAAATCTAAAACCGAACCAACCTTTTTATATGAACCCGAAGGCAACATATATCAAAACCTTTTCGTCTCTGCGTACGAATCTGTTAGTTGGTTTTCGCCTGTCGTCTCTAAAATTCCAGAGAGAAGAAGAAGAACAAATGGCAACTATAGACGAAAGTCCCTCTGCTAAACGGTGGCTTCCTCTTGAAGCTAACCCAGATGTTATGAACCAGGTACCGTTACTCTAATTCCACTCTCCTTTTCCCCTTTCTTTTTTGTTTATATTAGATTCGAACGGTACCTAATTTAATTTTTTTTTATTGTTCTTTGGCGATTAATTCTTTATAAGAAATTTATTCTGTGTTTGGTTGCTGAGAATTTTTTTTTAAGAATAATAATAATAATAAAATTAGAAATAGAAAAAGGAATCAAATAGCTGATTGTAATGAGTGGAATAAGTGAGGAAGGGATTTCTCTTATTATAATGATTTTGATTTGTTTGGAGCCCATTTTTAGTTTACTGTTGTTTCTTGATATTTTCATTGGTACAGTTTCTTTGGGGCTTAGGTGTTCCAGAGAGTGAAGCAGAGTGCTATGATGTTTATGGGTTGGATGAGGAACTCTTAGAAATGGTTCCCAAGCCTGTACTTGCTGTTCTGTTTCTCTATCCCATAACCCCACAGGTTTGTTTCATTAAAGATTGTTTCTTTTCCACCTTTTTATTTGTTTCTTGTGTTTTAATTTTCAGTGCTAGAATCTATAGTTGGACCCAAGAGTCAGCATCCGAGTTGTGCTAAAACTCCTAAACTCTCTTTCTCTATCATTATGTGTTTTAGCAATCTAAATTTAATTGCTTAATTGAGATGTGTCATTCAAGTCCCATCATGCTTGTAGTGTATGTTGGAAGGTTAGCAATAAAAATGTACTTGTTTCTTGATTTCATGAAAATTGTATTTTTTTCTTTCTCAGAGTGAAGCTGAGAGAGTGCAGCAAGAAGCTGAGAAAAGGGTGAGTACTATGACAATTTGATCATACACTGAATGTGAATTCCTACACACTAAATGTGTCATGTTTGTCACCCAGGGGCTTTTCTGCAAATAAAACATATCTGTGAAATTGTAGTGTATCCGGACTTGATAAATATTTGATAAGAGAATTAATCAGTTAGATGTCTTTATTTTTATATTGACACCAGCATAGAAGTTTATATACCTTCTGCATAGTGCAGACATTTTATATGAAATTTCAATTTTGGAATAAAGAATCACGGTTCATAAGCTTCATTGGTGTTGCTGGATCATGCTGATATCTAGGGATTTAGTAACCTAAGACAGCTTGCCAGACCTAGATATTTTTGTTGATCGCATAGCAAATGAGATATGTCACTCTTGTGTGAATCTTTATTGTTGGTACCTACTCCATGCTAGAGAAAAAAAAAATTGGTCTTAGTGTGGACTATATAATTCACTTCAGCTTATGCAGCTCATTAATATGAATATTATACAATCAGATGAGATTCATTTTTTTGGTGTTGTGTATTTCTAACCTGCTACTTTTTAGATTGGAAATTCTTCTTTATGAAATCCTGAAATGAGGAGGCTTTCTAAATTTTTTACTTTTGCAAAACTTTAGAAGGCTGTCTAATTATCAAGACTGGGCGATTTTGTCCTACCATGTGTTTTTTGATAGTAATAGCTTGAAAATCCAGTTCATACTTCATATTTTGTCATTGCTGAGTTGGATTATATATATGTTTATGGAAGTGATGTTACATTAGTAGGGATATCTTATTCAGCCTTTTCTCCTGTATTAATTTTTGTTGGTTGCAATTGACGTTTGAATTTTAGTAGTCATTTCTTGAGATTAGTTCAGAGCTCTCTACACCTCCTTCAATAGAGGGGGGGGGGGGGGGGGTGGCGGGGGGTGGGTTGTTGGTGGTGGAGGGAAGAATGGCAACATGGGGATGGGAAAGCTTTAGGTTTAGAATC
>CANXYC011751304.1:0-39154 GCA_948193065.1 Aleurites moluccanus
AATCATAACATATATTTTTCCATATCATAGTATCATCATTTGGATACATGTTCATTTCCTAGCTAACCCGTACATACCCATGGAGCAGCTAGATTATGAACACCAAAATATAATTGTTATACAAAATAAGTATCTGGAATATCTCCCGTGCTCTAGGATCGTCGCGGCACGCGAGAGCGGATCGTGACACCATTAAAATTATTTTAGGTGCAATTAGCATTACAAATTGATTTTATTTTAATAAATTGAAGGAAGTAAGTTTACCAAAATATTATAGATTATATTAAATAAATATAATATAATGATAATACATTTATCGACTACTTAATAAATTTTAATTCAAACTTTATCTCTCCAAAAACTAAAAAAAATATTTCCGTTTTAAAATATTATCATTCTTTTTCTTTTTTAGATATATCAAAAAAATTGATATCTTTTTATTAATAGTATTATTTTTTTTTCTTTTTCTTTGTTTTTGCTCCTTATTAATATTTAATTGTAACTTAAAAAATATAGTAAAAATATGAAAGTTACTATGGATTTTATATTCTCAAAAGCAAATATTATTCTTTTATTTTTAAAATAGAGTTCCAATGCAAAATATTCATCAATGATTTAAAGTAATATTTTATTTTTTTATATTCTCAAATTGTGTATAAAAAAAGGAAGACAGTCATTTTATGACATGAATAGTAATTATTAAATCGGTTTCTCTTATCAATGCTCATGTTAGAAATTAAAAATTTTAATTTATTATTTAATATAATAGTGAATAATGATTATAATGAAATATTTATTAAAATCTTAATTTTTTAATATAATTTATTTTTATATTACTTTATTTATATTTATCTGAAATAGTAATTTTATAACTATATATCATTTAAAATAATCACTCATCAAGAATATTTTTTAATGCACTCGGCTATTAAATTTAGTACTTTCTACAACTTTTTTTGGCTAACGATTTGAATTCCGCCTGCGCAAGGGAAGAATATTTGATTTTTTTTTTTCAGCTTATATTGAATGGTACGTAGACCTTGAGTCGTATGAAATTTTTTTAAGTAAATTAGAATTATAAATTACTTATATATCTAAATGTTAATTATAATATAAATTTATAATTTAATTAGTTAATTATTATATTAATTTTATATATAATTATTACTTAATAATATTCAATAATTATTAGTAGTATATAATTTAATGTGATAGATTAAATTTATTAAAAATATTAAAATTTTTAAAATCCTCACTCGTCCTTTTTGTAATTTTCTTCATTATCAGGTCCAGTTGTATGTACTCGGTTGAATCAATACGGTAGTCCCAGTTGAGATCCAGCCCAATCCAAGCTTCAGCCCTTGCGTTATGGACTTTGAGAGTCCGAACAGGACGCCCATTTCTCTCCGTTATTTTGAAACCTCTTCCAGTAATCTCTGTATCTCTCTAGACTTTATAGACTACTGAAATGGAGGAGAAATGAGTCGCCAAAAACCGGAATCTTGAGATAGTTTATTAGCTTGTAAAGGTCATGAACACCTCATTTGCGATTCCGAGAGCAGAGTCGACTCACCATCGTCTCTACGAGTTCGCCAAATCGGCCCTTATCAAGATCTTCGTTCACCCTTATGCCACTGTCTGTGCTCTGATCCTTCTCTCTTTCTCCTCAAAAGCTTACATATATATATTTCTATGTCTATATATATGTTTTAATGGTTATATAAAAATTGGGTTTTGTTTTTGGGGCATTGAAGGTCTGCGATTTGTATTGTGGAGGAGGAGCGGACGCAGAGAAATGGGATGGTGCTCAGATTGGCCATTACATAGGAATTGGTATTATGTTTAATTTATTGGTTCTTCTTGTTTTTCGGTATATATATTTTTTGAACTTTCTATTTCTCTTTCTTGATGATGGGTTATGTGACTTTTGCTGCAGATGTATCATCTTCTGGAATAAATGAGATTAAAGAAGCTTGGGCGAGTCAGAGGAAAAGTTACACCTCCGAGTTCTTTGAGGCTGATCCTTGCACAGTGAGCTTCTTTTTGTTCTTTATTTATATTTATTGAAAGTGTTTTTAATGTTGCGATTTTTTTTATCTCACATTTTATGCTTTAATCATAGAAATGCTTATTCGTTTTCATTTTCATTAAAGTTGCCTTTTTCTAACTCTTTTTATCAGGTTGACAAATAGATTTGGGTTGTTTTGAGTTGAACCTAGATAGTTTAACTTGTCAATGTATTGATTTCACAGGAAGATTTCGAAATGCAGCTGCACGAAAAGGCCAACCAGGCTGATTTAGCTTGCTGCTTACAGAATTTGCAGGTCTTAAACATATTTGTGTAGCATCCTGTACATATATTTATATATGCATATTCTGTTATGGAGTGTTGAAGTGTAGTTATAATTCTATTTGCAGTTGTGTTTTGAGACAGAGGCAAGTGCAAGGAAACTTCTGCATAATGTGTCATCTTTGCTTAAGCCAGGGGGTTATTTTTTTGGTATTACTCCTGACTCATCTACCATATGGTATGATTAGTGATTGTCTGAGACATGCTTTTAGATTTTCTTTTTCTTTCTTTTATTATATAACTTTGGCTTTTGGATCTTTAGAGAAAAAAAAAATATGGCTTTTGGAGGTTCTAAATTTGCATCAGAATCCAATTGTGGTTCATTCAGAAATTAATTGCATATTAATTTGTTCATCTTTCTATCTTGATGGATTACTTAGATATTAAGTTGGTTATTTCTGCAAGGTACCAATTCCAATTTTATGTGAGAGCTAGGGGGTGAAATTTTTCAAAAGTTCATTAACTTCTTTGCTTTTCTTTTAATATATATATTTTGTATTTGTTACTTACCTTTTTGGATGGCATTTGACAGTTTGAATAATGAACTTTCGAAGGTGAACCATCAAATAGTTACATATAAATTTGTTTTTATCCTGTTTCAGATAGAGGGAAATTAATATTCATTTCCTTGTCTGAAAAAAACTTGTTCTAATCATCATATTAGAAAGAGCTTTCTTTCTTTTAGCAATGGTGTATGACTTCTTGGTGTAATTAATACTCCATTCTTGCCTTGTTTGTGGCTGAACTTTTCTGTACTTGAGCTCGAATTTCATTTGATTCAAATCATTCATGCTTATCTGATTTTGGCCAATTAAAAGAGAACTACTGGTGATAGATGGTATTCTTAACCGTGGTCTTAAATTGCGGTTATGGTCAGTGTGTCCATCTCAGTGTGCTGCGGGCGAAGTGTAACAATCACAGTTGCCATACCATGAATTTGTTTAAAAAAATGACAGAATCAGCTGTTATGATTCGGCCAATATGATATGTAATGGTTGATATATAAAACTGTGTTTTTAATTTGTATGATCATGTAGGGCAAAATACCAAAAGAATGTTGAAGCGTACCACAATAGAAGCGGCAGCATGAAGCCAAACATAGTTCCTAATTGCATTCGGTCAGAGAGCTACATGATCACTTTCGAAGTTGAGGAAGAGAAGTATATGACTATTTTAACTTATATAACCAATTAAATTTTTGGTATATTTGCCTTTTATTTTCTTAGATGATTTTATGATTTTTTTTTTTAATATTTCCTATTGAATTCAGGTTTCCATTATTTGGAAAGAAATATCAACTAAAATTTGCTCATGACATGTCTGCTGAAACCCATTGTTTGGTTCATTTTCCAAGCTTGATCAGGTTCATGTCTATCTTATTGTTTAATTTACATTCCTGATGGTTGTCATATTATTTCTGAAGCCATGATTGAAACATGTAATGGGGTGAAATATATGCTTATATTTGTTGCATGTTAATCTTAAAAATATTCTAATGTCTATTCTGCAACAAGGTTGGCAAGGGAAGCTGGTTTGGAGTATGTGGAAATTCAGAACTTGACGGAGTTCTATGACGATAACAGGTATTTGATTGCAGACTGTTTTTCACTGCTGTAATACTCAGAATAATGCTAAAAGAAGTTGAATTTTCTTGAATTTTTTTCTTCCTCTGTTTGGGGTCTATGTACTTGTTTCAAAATGAACATTTTTTGAAATTTTTTGTTGAATGAGCTGAACTGACCTAACCTCTTCATGTTCTCAAAGAATGCATTTTGCAGGTATGCTGTTGAATACTGTTCCCAACCTGGCAGATCCTAGAGGGAGGCTCCTTCCTCGATCTCTTGATGTGTTAGGTGTTGTTTTTATCTCCTTTCCATTGACATTCCAATTTAATTGCCAGCATCTGCTTTTTATTCATACGGTCTCGTACTCTCGTTTGTTATTGGCTTTTCCCTTTTAGGTCTGTAAACTACATTTATATTTCAAAAGCCTGATCCCGACGTTGTCCCCCCTGTTGCAAGCCCGCTATTGCAGGATGATGTTTACAGTCATGATGAGGCAAGTATTTTCTATCTTATCAAAGGCTAAAATGAGATTGTCATTGTGCTGTACTGGATAATATGCTCGCAGTTACTCAATGAAGGACAATCTTTGAGAACTCTATAATTGAGTGCTTTTTTATTTAGCTCACCAAATTATGGCCGCCTCCCTAAACTACAAACTAGAACAATAATCCTTCTCCCCTGTGGTTTGGCTTTACTTATTCCCTTTGATTTACTTGGATTGCTTTTCATATTCAGAGAGATTGGCAGGCAACTACTGTCCGGAGAGAGGATGAAATAACCACCGAGCCACCACCTCAGGTACCTCCTCTTGGACTGGGCAAGATAAGTGAACAGAAGGGAATATTGGGTCCTGGCCCAGCAGATTTACGTTTTTCAGAGGCTCTTTGACCTCACACGGTATGTGGATGCAAGCATTTCAAATCATACACACAAGATGGGAGCGTAGTATGATGTGTTTATCTAACTATGACTTTCCACAGGATTAAATTAACTTGTATGTATCCTTGTTTTTATTGAAGTTTTATATCAGCTGATCTGAAAGATTAATAAATAGTTAACTGTTATTTTAATAGGATCTGCCTGAATGAGTTCAATTCATGAGGTTATTGTGAAGAATGGGAGATAGCAATCCCATGATGTTAGAAACGAGAGAATGGGGAAATCGTTATCCCAAGAATTAGGAAGAAGTGGTTCATCGAGGCTATATAAGTTCAATTGAAAGTCTTCTTTAATAGCCGTCTTAGTTGCCTGCTGACAGTGCTACTTCCTTGCTGTAAAGAGGTAAAACTCAATTGACCTGCCCGAATGAGTTTACCACCATTAGCATTTATGCAACTAAAAATCAAGTGTTTTCTGCGAGAAAATAGACGAAAAAACAGACAAATAAAGATTAAATTGATGGTAGGAAATGCACAAGCAATTATATTTAGCCTTAGTTCAATGTTCTCAATGTCTTGCCCCCAATTCTTTAGCAAAAGCCTTAGGAAAAGGTTTTCCGGGTGCTGGAGACATAAGAAGCTGAACTTTAATGGCTATTTATTATTAGACCACAATTTGCACTCCTACAAATGTATTAAAAATGAAACTATAAGATCCAGATTTTGACTACGCAATGCACAACAGCATGAATAGTACGCAAGTCTCTTTCAATGCTCGCTCTCTTCTACAAAAGGTCCATCTTGGCTTATTTTGTGCAAAAACAGGCAGAAGCTAAAATGAAAAGGACTATTGGCTTTAATCTTCAAGCTCAAGGATCTTCACAACGGATGCATCGCCAACTTTCTGGCAAACAACAACACGGTCATGTGGCTTAATTACACCAGTTGCCTTGCCATGATCCAAGGCAACCTTCAGAACTGATTCATTTGTTGCACTTGTAGATTCAGCCTGTGAAACCAAATCATATCCATTTATTAAATAATTTCATTGTTCTATATGTTGAATATCACTGTCTTTAGTAAAAGAAAATGCATAAGCTAATACTAAAGGAGAGCAAAAATACAAATGACAGATATGCTAGCATGCTTAAGCAACTACAGTACATGTATCAAAAAAATGGAGGGCTAGAAATTCAACGAGGCACAAAATCACTTATATGCCAAAGAAATTTTTTTACCCTAGATACTCTTGCTATTAAACTATAATATGCATTTTGTAATGCTAGGCGATATAGTGCACTCCTCTAGAATCCAGGCCCATACTCACCCCTTTCATTCTTATCCAACGGGACTTCTGGTTACATGTCAAACCAAGTACTAGAAATTAACTCTTAGGATTAATATGGAAACAACACAATGATTTGAACTAGAGAATTCCAAAACTGAAGATTGTAAAGTTCAAAAAAAACTCTCATTTTTATCAGGAGTGAGGTTTTGGGGAGATAGGTGGGTGTGGAGTTTATGCAATGAGAAAGCTACCCCAAAATGTGTAAGCCAAAGCTCATTGAATCTATTGACAAGATAAATCTTAGAATGTTGAATCCAAAATTTAACCTGGATATCAAACATTGAAGTTGTATCTAAAAATTTAGATTTAAAAAGAAAAAAATTAAAATAATACTTACTGGATGATGAGGATCTGCAAGGATTGGAAAAAGTCCTCTGACAATGAGTGACTGCCTTGCCTGCCAAAAAATATCAAGGGGGAACAAAGAGGAATAATGAGCTTCAAATTCAATCATGAAATGGCACACTAATGGATTGCTTTCTCTCTGCTCATCAAAAGAACAAAGAGAATTCCCCGAAATTTCTAGGTAGCAAGCAAATGTTATCGTATATAATGTCCATGGGTGTGCATGCATGGCTTGTGAGTTGTGATCAAGGTTATTAATACCATTACCGATTTTTCACTACTACGAGGTATCCTTTTGTGCTCCTTTTTGGAATAATCATTAAAAATATTATTTTAATTCTTTAAATAAATATTAATAAAAAATTGCCTGAATAAATATAAATATAAAATCATCATCGCATGTATGCATACCTAATGTATGCTAATGCAAGCATTGATAAAAAATTAAAAATAAAAAAGGCACGCCAAGTTACTAGCTGTTACAAAAACTAAATAAAATAGCATACCTCAAAAGCGCCAGTAAAGGTCCAGCGCAGTTGATTTGTCTTGAGGCGAGGGATAACGACTGATATCACAGGCATTGTTGGTCTGTACTTTGCAATCAACCTGCATTAGTACACAAGTATTGGAATTTTATTGATGTTCTACATCAAATATTTTTTTTTCTTTTCTCTATTATAAAGAGAAGAACTTGACAATCATCTAACCTGATTTCAAAAAGCAACTCAAAATTGAATTCCTAGCACATTTGCAATTTAGACAAAAATTATAACAAGAAAAAGAAGTAAAATAATTGTAGAACAAGAAAACCTTGCAGCTCTTCCTGTTGAAGTGAAGCAGAGAATTACAGAGGCCTTCACCTTGATAGCTGCACGCACCTAGATTGCCATGAAAAAAAAGGAATGAGAGAACGAGTTTAATAAGGTGAAAGACATAATTTTTCTGGCTTGTAATGCATATTATTCTATAAAACAAGCATATAAAGCAAAATGTAGCATAAAGAGAATACCGCAGAGGAAGCAATAGATTCTAAATGGGTCATTGGTTCCCCAACATATTTGACAGTCTTTTTGAAATACAGATCATGATTGTAAACCTTCTCCGCCTGCATATGAAGATTTAATTCAACCACTAGAATAAAGTTTACATAATAAAAATAAAATTCATGATAGATATCAAGTAACACAGTGTGGTTCAATAGCCAAGGAACTTTGTAAATCCATCTTTTCTCACCCTGATCATCAACTATGACAATCAACCAAAGCCAATTCCACCTCATTATTGACCAGGCAGGATAAAGTCTGGCTCCAAGTTCATGCCCCAATGTATGACCAGTTTCCAAGACCTTGCCCGACCTGAGGTGACCAGATTGGGCAAATTTTGTGTGCACAGTAACAATAAGGAATGGCAAGAAACCAATGTGATGACTCCGGCAAAGCCTGGTATTTGGCAGGTTCTTAGGTGTCCCTCAGTCTCATCGATCATGTTTCAACATTTTCTTAGACGAAATACAAATTGAAACTATTTAGTTGTTTTTAGTCAAGTTATTTGGCCTAGGGCCGAGAAACTAGGGGAGATGCTCAGGCATTTCCTCTTATGTACCCAGACCAATATGAAAAATATACTGGGCAAAATCTTCAAGAGATGGCCTGATCTGCAGGCCATAAAACAGAATGTCCAACCCATCCAAATATAGGCAAAACAGATCAGGTTGAGTAGTACACATATCATTAATAACCCCAGTCTACAAGGCATGGAAAGAATAAATTCTATAGCAATCCAAAAACATTTGGAACAGAGCTTTATGCATGGGAAGGGGCATGTGCATGTGTGTGTAGAGTATCAGAGATAGCTTTGATCACAAAGAGAAAACAGATGAAATCTAGGAGAGAGATAATTAGGTAAAGCAACAGAAAACTTACCTCAGCACAAATTCTTCCAACAATAGAAATGGTCTCAACAGGGTACAAGCCCCGCAGGGTCTCAGCACCTAGAAGAATTGCATCACTTCCTGAAGCAACAAATAAATAAAATTATGACATGTTCTATTACCATGCACTTGAAAGCATACAATAAAAGTCGTGAAGCCAGCTTGCAAAATTCAGCATTAACATAGCCATAAGAAATATAGTAACATCTTTTATCATGTCAGAAGATGGTTTGAAATGCAGTTCACAACAAAAAATATGATGGAACTTCCTAAAAGTTGTGAAAGGCATCACAGCATTGAACTACTAAAATTTACCATCCAATATTGCATTGGCAACATCAGTTGCTTCTGCACGAGTAGGTCTCAAATTATCTGTCATACTGTCCACAACACGAGTAACCACAGCAGGCTTTCCAGCCATGTTGCACTTGTAAACAGCAGCTCTTTGAAATAGAAAAACCTGTAAAATCCACATAGGAGCTGCATTTCAGATAGTTCATTTACCCATTTTCACACTTTCTTTCTTAAAGTGCAAACAAATCTTATTTTAGAAGTAAGACAGAACCAATGCAAAAGGGAAATGGCATGCAGCATGCTGATTCTCATTCTCCCCAACTATAAATGTTCTCATTGGTAGGCTTGCATCATAGAAAGCTTAAAGTGTGACATCGTTAAGATCCTTCACGTCCCATTTGTAATCCCCAAATGTTTGTGCATAAACCTTGTATTGCAGCATCGTATGTGAATGACTAATTGCATATGGAATTATGTGGACGACAGAAGATTCAGCATCTCTCTGTAAAACTTGAAAGTTTACTGCTTATATTCAAATGCTAACCTTCTCTGGTGGGAGATCTATGCCCAAATTTCCACGAGAAAGTATGATACCATCTGCCTCTTGTAGGATCTCATCAAAATGAGTTAATCCCTACAAAATTGAATGATTAAAATAATGTAAACAGGAGTTGGAAATGAAATTCAACCATAAGCCCAACGCTAGAATAGCATGTCAAAGCTAGAGATTTAAAATTCACCTCTATATTTTCAATCTTCGCAAAAATTTGAGTTTGATTGAGTTCCCCAAGTTTGGAAAGAAATTCCCGGGCCTGTGTAATAGCATAAGCAGCTAATAACGAATTTGTAACAAATTATGGAGAAAATTACTTATTAAAGCAAATCATTGACTGTAATGATTCACTGAAGCTAGAACTTAGTGTAGACAGAAAAGATCAAAGAAAAGGAGGGGTTTAGGTAATCCAGAAAAGACCAAAGTGAAGGAGGGGCTTAAATAATCAAGTGAAGAAAAACAAAATCTATGAACTTTGCTAGCAGGAAAATCCTTACATGGCGAATATCTTCGGCATGCCTGGTATATGATAATGAGAGGAAATCTATATTGTTCCTAACACCCCAGGAACTTATGACCTGACAAGGATCAATGAGCAATAATCATTGAAATTTCATGAAACCAATTTAACATAAAAATAAGCACATAATTCCATTCCCAAAAAAAAAATGAAACGCACAGTTTTTAGGAAGATAATAACCTGCCAATATTATAGATATAGGTGGTAACAAATAATTTTCTATTGATCAAAATATTACAAATTTTTATAGAATGAATGTGGTTCAGAACCTATTTGATGAATCATAAGAAGGCCTCAAATTAATGAAATTGCTAAAAGAAGATTTTACTAAACATGAAAAAATAAAATAGGATATCCTCTTTGATATGGATACAAGAACTATGCCTAAAAAATTATAAAATGAAATAAAATTCATAAAGTGATACTGTTAAATTGCAACCAATACAGCTGATCTTTTAAAAGCCCCTTAACAAAAAACCATAAGGATGCCAAGAAAATAATTTGTTCCACATTAACTGCAAGAAAAACATTGATTCTTAACAATCCAAGAACATCTCTGTACCCAGATACTCCAAATCACTCCAAATATACTGAATGGTCTCCTCTTGTGACAAAAACTTCAACTTTCATTTTCATAAAATCCTCAAAAATGCATGAAATTCAATTCAATTTTATATTTATCATTCAAATATCATGTCAATACATGTATACTAGCACATCTATGATTAATTATTTGGAAAAGCAACCCAATCATGCACCTTGGGCAGTTAACGATATGGAACAAGAGTGGCAGGATTGCAAAAAGAATTTCAGATTAATGAGATAAGTTTGAGATTTTTGGCTCAATGCACATGAAGTGGGTCACATTAAAGAGTGCCCTTTCCTCTGTACTTTTCTTAGTGGGGGTAATGCCAACCGTGTTTTCTCCAAGATATAGCAACTTCTTATTAACAATTACAAGTCAAAGCAATATTCGGAACCTATGTCACAAAATTATAATCTTCTTTTCTCTCTATAAATAACCTCTTTACACAGTTCATTTGGGATTTTTTTACTCATTTTTGAACATTCTTTCTAAGCATTCATCTCTCTTTCTCATTGTGGATTACATTACATTGCAACTGTTTATTGATTATTTACTTGATTTGATTTCCTGATATTCCTTCCTTATTCTGGATGTCCCAGTGTTCTACACTGGCAATCTATCCCTAATAACTTTCTTACTTACCATACTTGACATAGCAATACTCTTTTATTCCTTTTATTATATTTTTTTCACTTAGTCACAAGACTTCTAAGACCCCCTAAGTGCCCACGTCTCTTTCTAAATTCTTCCTTAAGCATTAGTTGCATGCAACAATGCCTCACCAAATTACGTAAAGAACCTACATCTACATTCACTAATGTATCTGAAAAAACACGTTTCATAAAAAATACCAGACCATAAAGCAGCAATGAGAATGAAACCTACTCCCCTTGAAACATGTAACATATATGTATCAGGAAATAAATGCCCAATAATTTGGATCTACTTTTAAGACTATTAATATTAGGATGAAAAACAAATAATGTAGCAGAACAAAAAAGAAATAATGAAAATACAAAGACAAAAAACTGAACTGAAATTTCAAGTTAATTATCAATCAATCAAAAGCAACCTGACATAGAAGTCCATAGAAAGACTATATATATGACAAAGCAAATCTACGGTGAAACTTCAGTCCCTTCCATAAGGTTGAAATCAGGCAAGAAACCCACAAATGAATAATTAATATTTTATATAAGAAGCACAGGCCTCAATCAGCCCAAAAATTTGGAAAAATAGAAATCAGTGAATGCTAAGAAAATACAAATACATTAAAGCTACCCAACAAAATATCTAATAGAGCAGAAACAGCTACCTCCTTATCTTTGTCAGTGAGAGTAGGCAGATCAATACGAATTTGAGAGACATGCAAAGTATAGAGTGGCCCTCCCAAGGTAGCAGAGTTCTTTATCAGGCAAACCACATCTTCACCATTTACTTCAGTGACCTGAAACATCAAGTTGGAACTTCATCAAATAAATGTATACATCATATTTGTAATACATTGTTTGATGTTCAAAATTAGAGAGAGCTTATTTTTCAAGCAAAGGTTCCTGGCTTGCTTATGAAAGGACCAGTATCCATTAAATGGTCAGGCAACTAGCAAGTCAAGAAATCCTGTTCGCATTCTAGAGAAGTCACAGCCGTGTCGAACATGAGAAGTTGACTTAATTAAGTTAACTACTAAGACTAGTCAGCAGAGAATACAAATTAGAAATCTCTTGGGAATTGAACTAGTACACAAATGTTGCCTTACCTCTAGCCACACAGAAGTAGTTTCACTTCCTGTGAACAGGTATTGACCAATAAAAATAGTATCTCCCTTCTTCACTGCCTGCAAAAACCACATTGAACTCCAGTTAGGAGGTTGAGGGGAAAACTCATAGTTTACATTGATCTAACAAAATATTAATCAGAAATACTTATAGTTAATTTGCATGTTTTCTTAACTTAGGAGAAAAAGTGAGAAGAGAGAGAAGGGGCACAGGAGTGTGGGGGACTGAAAACAACATGGCGGAAATAAACTGTAGAGAAAGAAAAAACAAAAACAGAGTACAAGTCCCCTTTGTTGGACTTCTAACTAAAAACAAGTAATCACATCTGAAATAACATAGAAATTAAATAAGAATGACATGAGAAGCAAAGAGTTAAAAAGGAAAAAAAAAAAAAAAAGGAAAATAAAATGTTAAATATTGGTTAGCATCTATTAAAGGATTATAATTATCTATTTTATTTTCCCAAGTTAAGTGATAAATGCTTCTCAAAAGTCAAAACATGGAACCAACGCCAGTTATCTTCAAATCCAACAACGTCTAGTACTCCAAGATGATAACAAAGAAGATAAGGTGAGACATACATCATGCTAGATAATAGTCTAATCCAGTTTAGAAAATCTTGACATCACAAATATAGCACCTGGTGATTTTAGGAAGTCCAAAAGTAATGCAGCTATTGACTACTTGCAACTCATATGCTGATATGTTGATACAGCAATACATACCAACTTTAATGAGCTAGCACTATGGAGCTATCCCCTGCTCCCAGAATACATGTAGATGCACATCCAATGTGTTGTAGAAATTGCCGAAAGATTTTGAAAATGAAGTCAAACATTCTCTATGAAACTGTTGAATGGATATGACAAGCGTTAAAGACTTTTACCTTCGACAAACCAGTAAAATTTATTGGTAGCAGATTCGAAGAGGCTTGTTTGTCTTGATCTGGTGTTAGGACCACAGAGGTATCAGCTTGAAGGGAAATTGGATGCTCAGTTCTATTTACCACTTGCAACTCTGGACCCACTGTATCTAACATGACCTGTAATAAAAGCCAGAGAATAAAAATAAGAAAATAGGAAATAATGATAAAAAGATAGGTGGCGGTAAACAAAAGTACCTAAGCAGAAATGCAAGAGTAGTTAGTAAAAAGAAGGGAAAAACTCATAATCTGCTAAAGTAAACCTCAAATAGTGATACAATGAAGCAATATAGCAAGGGTAATGATCCAAGGGAACTAGTTTTGGTCAAAATGCCTTAAATTTTTTAATATACTGAAGTGGCATTCACAATCCTTGAACATAAAAAAGAAAAAAACCTTTGAAAAAAAAAACCAGAGCAGCATTTCATGCTTCTTAAGTACTATTGTAAATGTACAAGAGACACAGACATAGACCTCATTTAGCATGTAAAAGGAAAATAATTGCCATGATATACATCCAAACTAAAATATCAATCATGGATACTGCAAAATTATTATCTCATACACCTAAAGAACTTTAACTAGAAAATGATGTAAGGACAAATAATGATAACCCAATTGTGGCAAGGTTGAAAACCTCACTACGATAAATGTGGCTAAAGACACTACCTTGGTAAGCCAAACCAAGGATACAAATAAACTTTTAATCCTTGGAAATCTACCAAAAAGAAAAAAGAGAATTAGAGAGATGCACTCACTCAAAGAAGATGTTCAAATTGATCATGTCCTTATTAGCTTTTGAATTGCCCTATATATAGGCTTACAAGAAGAACTAACTCATGTAGTTTTAATTACATACATTTAAGTACATAACTTAAGATGAACTAAAGTAAGTTCATTTATTCTTAACACTTAATAACTTAAAAGTTTAATTACTTGATAAGTTACCATCTTAAATTAAATTTTTAACTCTTACTTTCATTTATGCTCCTACATTATTCTCCTCTGGTTGGAAAAGACTTGTGATAGATCCACTAACTTCTTTTACTTGATCCTCATAGTACGGAGATAGATCAACAACATTGAAAGTAATAGACACACCATACTCTCCTGGTAACTCAATCTTGTAAGCATTATCATTAATTTATTCCAACACTCGAAAAGGACCATCAGATCGAGGAGATAGCTTAGCATGACGCCCAACTGGAAACCTTTATTTCCTCAAGTGAATCTACACTAAATCACCTCCATTAAATTTTTTGCAGGCTTCCCTATACTAGTTAGCTTGTTTCTGATATCTTGTATTTTGCTTAAGAATCTTCTCTCGAACCTTTTCTTGTAGTTTTTTGATCTCTTTAGCACCTTTGTCAACATCAAAACTAAATTTAAATTACGTTGGCAAACGTGCAAGATCCAAAGAATTTAAAGAACGTTTCCCTACACAACTTCAAAGGGCATCGTCCAGTGGTTTGCCCAACAAAATTATTGTAAGCAAATTATGCATGGGCTAATATTAAATCCCACCGATGAACATGCTTTCCAACAATGCTAAGTAAGAGATTTCCCAAACTTTTATTTACCACTTCAGTTCATCCATCAGTTAGGGGATGACTAGCAGAGCTGAATTGCAATTGAGTTCCCATTTTCTTCCAACGTGTTCTCCAGAAATGACTGACAAACTTTACATCTCGATCAGAAGTGATAGTCTTTGGAATACCATGAAGACGAACAATCTCTCTAAAATAGAAGTCAACAATGTGAGAAGCATCATTTTTCTTACGACATGGTACTAAATGAGCCATCTTTGAGAATCTGTCAACTACAACCATGATAAAGTCTTTATTTTTTTGAGTTCTTAGTAATCCCAGAACAAAATCTATACTAACATCCTCCCAAGGGTCTTGTGGCTCTGGAAGTGGCATGTACAATCCTATGCTTTGGTTTGTAAGTTTGGCAATATGACAAGTCTTGCGTCTCTTAATATGATGAACAATATCTCGCTCTAGTTTAAGCCAATAGAATTCTCCTTAACAAGAGCTAGTGTTTTGTTTGTGCCAAAATATCCAACTAAACTTCCATCATGAGCTTCCCAAATAATAACTTCTTGTAAAGAAAATTGCGGCACGCACAAGTGATTTCCTTTGAAAATGAATCCATCTTGTCGATGAAATTGAAGATAAGGACCTTTGGAACTTAGCATCCATAATTCTGCAAAATCAAAATCCTTCTCATACAATTCCTTCAACACTTCAAAACCAACAACTTTTAACTTCAATGAAGAAAGTAATGCATGTCGGCAACTTAGAGTATCAACAACTCTTTTTTGAGTACTAGACTTGTGTTTGAGAAGGAAAGAGAAAGCTTGCAAAAACTCACTCCATGTTGCATGGCGACGATTGAGTTTATGTTGAGAGTTACAATTACTTAAGGGCCTCATGATCAGAGTATAAAATGAACTCATTATGTAGCAAGTAATAACTCTAGTGATCTAAAACTTGAACAATGGCATAAAACTCCTTGTCAAACGTGGAGTACTTAAGTTTTGCGTCATTCAACTTCTAACTAAAAAATGCAATTGGTCGGCCTTCTTGATTGAGAACAATACCAATTCCAACATTAGAGGCATCACAATCAACTTCAAAAATAAAATCAAAGTTTGGAAGTGCAAGTACATATATCTCAATAATCCGTTTCTTCAATTCTTTAAAACTCTTTTGTGACTTTTCATCCCACGCAAAATAATTTCCCTTCATGCTCTCTATGAATGCAGAAACAATTGAACTGAAGTTTCTTCTGAAGTGCTTATAGAATGAAGCTAAGCCATGAAAGGTTCGAACTTCATACAGAGTTGTTGGAGTAGGCCAATTGACAATAGCATTAACCTTTCTTTGGTCCATTTCAATACCTTGGCTAGAAATAACACAGCCAATAAATATCATTCTATCAGTTAAGAATGAACAATTCTTCAAATTGGCATAGAGTTTTTGCTCTTTAAGTACTTCAAGTATTTTTCGAAGATGGGAAATATGCTCCATTCTATCTTGTTCACAACACGACTATCAATGCATATGCACCAAGATCCATCTTTCTTAGGTTCCATTAAAGTAGGAAAAGCACAAGGACTAACACTTTCTCTTACCAAATCTTTCTCAATAAGTTTTTTGACTTAGCTTTGGAGCTCTTCATACTCCTTTGGACTCATCCAGTATGCAGCCTTATTGGGAATAACTGACCTAAGGATAAGGTCAATTGCATGTTGTATATCCCGCATTGGTGGCAAACCTGAAGGAATCTCATCAAATACAACATTATCAAAGTCTTTAAGTAACAATTTCACTTCTTTTGGTAAAAAACAATGAAATCTCATTTTCTTCTAATAGCAATAGAAAAGGGTAAAAAGCAAAATAAATCATTAAACTTTAGCTATTTTTTCATTTTGGTCACTAAAGAAAAAACCATTTCAAATCAATCACCAACTTTTGTAAAGATTTTCTTATGATGGTCACTCGCTAGAATTTTACATCGAGAAACAGACATGGCACGTCACGTCAACGTTGGAGTCTAATCTCATGCCACGTGTGTGCCACATAAATGTCACGTCATTCGTATTGATGAGTTAGTATGTCACATAAACCTATAAAACTTGAAGTTATTAAATTTTAGTGAATTTTTCATTTTGATCACTAAAGAAAAATTTATTTTCAGATCAATTACTAAAATTCTAATTTGTTCATTTATAGGCCACTCATTGGATTTTGAAATCGGAAAACTGAAGTGATAGGTTATGTGATCGTCTAAGAATGAGTAAGTATCACGCCGATGCCACGCTAATGCCACAAACTTTAATACTACGTAAACATGTGCAGTTTAACTTATAAAATAAAAATTAAATAATTAATTTTAAATTTATGCAATATATTGAATAATTTTTTATAATCACTAAAATATAACCAAAAGTCACTAAACAAATACAAAAAGCCGAAAAAACCGAATATACTATTCCTTTTCCTCTTCTTCTCACTTTACTTCCTCTGCTTACTTATAAACGAATACACAAATCCAATTCGCCATGAAAATCCCTCTACTTCTCTTTCTTTTTTCTCTACTCGCTTCATCTTCTCTTTCCAAAGTTTAATTAATACATTACTTACAAGTTCAACCTCACCGTTGGTATTATCCAATCGTTGAACATTATTGTTGGTTTGCTTAACTTCTTTTTTTTCAAGTCATGGGTTAGATTATTATCCAGGTTGGAGTTTTCAATTGATTATTTCACCAAATGGGAGAATATTGTTATTCAAAGGAAGTGAAAATTTTGATTTATGAATATTTATGAATTTCGAGTTAAGAGTCTGGGTAGTGATGAAGATGTATCTGTTAAATTATAAATTTGTTTATATTTTAATAATTATAAAAAATTGTTTAATATATTATACAAATATTAAATTAGTTATTTAATTTTTTATTTTATAAGTTAAATTATGTATATGACATTGCTTACATGACATTTGTAATTATGTGACATCCGTATGGTATCAATTTGACAGCTTTCTCATTCTCAGGCAATGACATGACACGTCAAGTCACGTCAATTTTTCGACCTCAAAATGGAGTGAGTGACTCATAAATGAAAAAAATTAGAACTTTAGTGATTGATCTGAAAATAAACTTTTCTTTAGCGATCAAAATGAAAAACTCACTAAAGTCTAATGACTTTAAGTGTTATAAGCTTACGTGACATGCTGACTCAGCAACACGAATGACGTGACATGCATGTGGCATGGATTGGACTCTGGCACTGACGTGGCATTCCATGTCAGCTTCTCGGTGTAAGATTCCGGTGAGTGACCATCGAAATAAAACTTTTATAATGTTTGTGACTGATCTGAAACGATTTTTTTTTAAGTGACCAAAATGAAAAAATACTAAAATTTAGTGATTTATTTTGCTTTTAACCCCAATAGAAAACATGCTATTTGTGAACTCCGATGTGTCTTCTCAAAATTAGACTCAGTTATCAAAGCACTAGTCTCCGGGGACTTCTTAGGGCGATCTTCAACTTTTAAAGAGTTCAATTTAATTTTCATACTATCCTTAGTGGAGGAATAAGTATTCTTGTAGCCATCATGCTACTCACGACAATTATATTGCCATGGTCGTCCTAATAACAAGTGGCAAGCATCCATTGGAATGACATCATACCAAACTGCATCTTCATGTTTTTTGCCAATTGAAAATTGAACAAGGCAACGTTTAGTGACCTTCACTTCATTTCCTTTCCTCAACCATTGTAATTTGTAAGGCTAAGGGTGATCCTCAGCGTGTAGCTTGAGCATTTCAACCATGTAATTCGAAAAAACATTTTCCAACTCTTGCTATCAATGATAATGTCACAGACTTTTCCTTTTACCGTGCAGTGAGTTTGGAAAGTATTATGACGAAGCCAACTCTCATCTTCAATTATCAGGGTAGTAGTAAGACTTCGAAGCACAATAAGAGATTCACCATGGTCAGTATAGAAAACTTCTTCGTCTTCCTCATCAAATTGAGGTGGTTCTAGTTCATCATAAGTATTGTCATCTACTTCTTCTATAAAAGACACAATTCTCCTATTTGGGCAATCTACAGTAATATGCCCAAATCCTTGGCATTTAAAGCATTTCCTTGCACTGGAATTAGCAGGTCAACTAGAGCTGGCATACTTATCACCCTTCGGAATTTCTTTTGAAGAAATTACCTTGCCGAAAAGAATTTTGAAGTTCAATTCTCCCGATTAGGAGCATCTTGCTTGGTTTTAATGGAATTGGATTGATGAATTTTAGGTAACGAAAGTTAATATTTAGGGAGTATATTAGTTATGATGGTCGTCAAATTAAGTGAATAAATATTTTGAGAGAAATAATTAGAATACTTTGGATAGATTTTCTATATGGTGTTTTGATTATGGTTGAAGTTATATTAAATTTTTAAGGTGGTTAATTAGCGAAAAAAATGTTTTCGGTATAATTATTA
The DNA here is from genome assembly GCA_948193065.1 of Aleurites moluccanus. Taxonomy (NCBI): domain Eukaryota; kingdom Viridiplantae; phylum Streptophyta; class Magnoliopsida; order Malpighiales; family Euphorbiaceae; genus Aleurites; species Aleurites moluccanus. The sequence continues at coordinate 19,079 of CANXYC011751304.1, forward strand.
ATTGAGAAATGATTTGTAAGTTATACAATTATTTTTCTTATTTTTTCGTATTGAGATTATTAATGATAATATAAAAAATATTTAAGTTTTAGGAAGAAACTATACATATATATATATATATATGAAAATTATCATAAATATTTTAAAGAAGAGCAATAAATGATGTTTATGAATTTTAGTAATTTTGTTATAATTATATAGTTGACTGTTAATAAGTTAAATTCAATTAAAGTAAATATGTACGATTTAAAGGAAATAAATAATTTAAATGGTTATAAATTATAATGATTTTTTAAATAATAAGTTGAGTTTACTATTTATATGAAAATTTACTATAAAGATTTAAAAAAAATGAGATTTCAAAAGAAAAAATTATAATTATAATATTTTAAGTTAATTAAATTGATTTTAATGAAAAATAATGTTAATTATTTTAAAAGATTTTATAAATTGGAAATTTTCCCATTTATGAATTTCGATATAGATAATTATGTGTTAATTATTTTAAAGAATTTTAAAGAAAAAGACATTTGAATATTTAAATTGATTTTAAATGATTTATAAATTAAATTAGTTTTATTAATAAGAGATTATTTGTGTAATGAGTTATTAGTAAGGATTTTAAGAAAATGATATTTGTGTTTAACACATATTTAACCAAATGATTTCTATAGTTTTATATTTTTAAATTATCTACTAAGTAAATTGTTTTAAAAACTATGTTGTATGATTAACGAGATGAGAAATTTATATGTTGAGTTCTGAGACCCAGGAGAGATCATTTGAGTTAAGGTTGATTGATGGGAGCCTACGAGCTATTTATTTAAAAGTGTTATTTTTTTTCTTTCAGGAGGCAATGTCATAGTTTTAAGAGAGATTCTGTCGAAATTTTGACAAATTCTTAAAATTTGTTCTTTTTATTTCTGAGTCAGTATTTGTATATTATTCTAATAATTTTTGTATTTGATTCCAGTACTTCAGATGTCTTCCTTTGCTATTCCTCAGGAGACGCTCCGAGGGAGCCAGCCAGTTTGATGGTCGTCAAGTTTGTGAGTTTATATATTTTAATTTAGCTCTGCATCTAAGCATGACATATAAGCATTGAATGAATGTGAATATATATATAGATAAGCTATCACTATTGCATTAGATTTAGAATCATGATGTATGTTTATGTCATGTTTTATGATGTTCAATAATATGTATGTATGTGGTTGCGATGAAAAATAGAATGATGTAGAATCCAACTATCCTAACACAAAAAATATTAATGATATAACGTGACGTGATATAATATGATGATGTTATTACAGGGATTGTCTAATTAGAGAATGTTCTCTTTAAGTTTGTCTCACCGTGACCCCATAGTTGGATTTTAAGAGAGCTAAGGGAAGGAATCGACTCCCTATTTACAATAAACGAAAACATATATGTGTTTGAATTTCACAGACATTTTCCATCATGGATGTTATGTACGCTTATGAATGTCTATATGTGATGTGACACTTCATATAGATAAATGGAGGACTGCATGTTATATTAATTTATATATCAGTTCATTGAGTCGAATGCTCACCCATGTTCAAATATTTTTCAGGTTTCGTGTCGAGATTAAAGATATTGAGTATTTAAATTGAGTATTTCTACCTTTTATTCCTCAGGCAAAGGAGTTTTTTTATTTTGTTATGTAATTATTTCATATTTATTATATGATAATATTTAGGGCTCCACATTGTTATTTTCAATGTTAAATTTATGGTAGTAATTTTGGTGTTGTTTTCATAAGCATAAATTTGACGATGAAGTTATATGTATGATGATAGTCCTAAGTGATAGAAATTTGATATTTTGCTCAGGTTCTACTTGACTGATGAGCCCTTAACCCCTTACTTTGTAACAGTTACAATTGTCATATTGCAATTTTGTCGTTTAGTGGTAAGTCTAGCTTACTACGGGTTCCAGAAATCTTATGTTTTCCCGTTCTCTAGTGTCAATAACGTGTCCAGTAGGGTCGGATCGTGACAAAAGTGGTATCAGAGCAAAGGTCTTTAGACTTGTAACATATTTAGAGTTGATAATGTTCTAGACGGTCTAAGTTTTGTAATGTGCAGAGTATAGGATCCTCATACATCCTGTTGAGTTTTCTTTTGCCTCCATTTCCAGCGGTTTGCTTTTAGTATTAATTAATATTTAGTACGCTTAATAATGTTGTGTTGGTATAATGAACCTAAAGTTTAATCTTTTATCAGCATTATGGAGAACTCGAAGATGAACGCAAGCAATGATGTTAAGGCAAAAATTTTCAATGAGACCTCTAATCCACCCTTAGCAACCAACACTTCTAGTAGAAGCCAATCAAAAGTAATTATGAATGCTTCAGCTAAGACTCAGGAACAAGCTTCCCTACAAATGCCTTATGAAATGAAAGGGTTCGATATGACTACTTTTGTACAGGATGTTGTTGACCTTCAGGACACTACAAGTACTTGGGCGCAAGCTATGCTGCAGCGCCAACAACAGGAAACACGAAATTCTTCTGTGGGACAAGTGATCTATACAATTACGTAGAGTCTTCTGGCCATAAAATCAAGAGGAAGGGACTTAAAAAGAATCATGGTAAACATTGATCATGAAGAATCTCAAAAGTTTATGGTGACAGTAGTAAGAGCTTAGAATCAAAATCTGGAATCAATACTTGTAACAGATGTAGTAAGTCGCAAGGGGGCCCATGCTGTTTTGGTACAAATGATTGTTATAGATATGGTCAACCAAGTCACTTCTCTAGGGATTGTGCACAATTCGGAGGCCATCAAGGTCGTAATTTAGGAGGGGAGAGGCTCAAGAGGTAGAATGAGTGGAAAAGAATTTGGTTAGTTTCTATTATTTCAGTTGCTTTTTTTGAGGCATGATATTGATTATATACTAGGATAGCTAGATAGAGTTAATGCTTTAGTTCATGTAATGTGAAATGAGCAGTTTAATAATGTACTTGATTATGTGTTATTCAGTCTTGGAAGAATGAATGATTAAATGGATGTCAAGGACGAAGAAAGACTGTCATGAAGGTAAGGATCTTTATTAGGAAAAGATAAAAAATAAAGGACAAATGGTTATGTTTTAGATCATGGCATAGTTTTACGTGAATAATGTTTCTAGTTAAGCATGAGAACTAGCGAGTGTCTTAGAGTTTATGAATCAATGGATTAGTTGCCTTATGAGCACGGACATAATGCTTGAGGATGTATATCAGAGTGTGCAGCAGAAGTGTGATGAGTTTGTTTCGATGCAAGCGAAGCACGTGTGGTTTGAAAATTCGATAACGAATTTTCTTAAGGGGAAAGATCATAATGACACAAAATTTTTATGAATTTAAAAGTATTATTTTATGTGAAAATATTTTATTAATTATTAGAAATTAAAATTTATTGTTTAAATAAATTATACTAAATTATTTTGAGGTTATTGTAAAGTTCTAACATGTCAAAATAAAGAATTTTTATAAAGATTTTAGTGAATATTTATTTATAATTTTTATAGTTAAAGTGAATTTTTTATGATTCTCAAAAAAAAAAAAAAGTATTACCTGCAGCTCGAACTCAGGTTTGGTGGGAGGAAGAATTAATCTTCTAACCACCAGACCAACTCATGTTTATTGTTAAGTGAATGCATGAAAATGTATATATAATTAAAGGTTGTTTTAAATAAAATAAAAAAATAGCTTGTGTGTTTGATTGGTTTAACCAATCAGACAACATTTTTTTGACAAGAAAGAATGAACAGACAGAAGATCAAATAAATAGAGAATAGGAAGAGAGAGAGAGAGAGAGGTGAGAGAAAGGCCGATCTAACGCTGCCAGAGCTGCTGCCGTCATCACCGACACCACCAAAGGATAGCCCATCGTCCGGCGACTCCACAACTAGAAGCACACCATCAACCGCCGCTAGGAAAAGTCACACTCGCCAGTAAAAGCCACCGCCGACCGAAAACTTCATTTGTAGATTCCGGTGATTTTTGTTCCTTTGAGTCTGTCTCAGTCCCAACTTTTCAATAGTACCCATATTTCCATCAACGGTGACAAGAGTCGAGACTGGAAAAATGAAGAATTCGGGTCTTTTCTGACAATCATAAGTAACTAAGTTTTTAATAATTCTAAAAATTATTTTGAATATTTTGGAGTACTTTTGGAGTTAATGTTATGAGAGATTTTGAATTGGACCCTGATATTGAAATAATTGCGTAGTGAATAAATTTACATTGTGTTTAAATTAGGTTCATAAATTAAGGAAAATTTACATAACTATCTTGGAGTAAATATGGAATTTATTATAGTATTGATGAATTTTGGATAACGAAAATTAAATATTTAAGGAGTAAATTAGTTATAGCGGTCGTGAAATTAAGTGAATAAATTAATTTATTTTGAGATAAATAATTAGAATACTTTGGATAGATTTTCTATATGGTGTTTTGATTATGGTTGAAGTTATATTAAATTTTTAAGGTGGTTAATTAGCGAAATAATGTTTTCGGTGTAATTATTAATTGAGAAATGATTTGTAAGTTATATAATTATTTTTTTTATTTTTTCGTAATAAGATTATTAATGATAATATAAGATAAATTTAAGTTTCAGAAAGAAATTCTATATGTATACATATGAAAATTATCATAAATATTTTAAAGAAGAGCAATAAATGATGTTTATGAATTTTAGTAATTTTGTTATAATTATATAGTTGACTGTTAATAAGTTAAATTTAATTAAAGTAAATATGTATGATTTAAAGGAAATAAATGATTTAAATAGTTATAAATTATAATTATTTTTTAATAATAAATTGAGTTTTCCATTTATATGAAAATTTACAATAAAGATTTTTAAAAGCATGAGATTTAAAAAAAAATTGATAATTATAATATTTTAAGTTAATTAAATTGATTTTAATGAAAAATAATGTTAATGATTTTAAAAGATCTTATAATTGAAAATTTTCCCATTTATGAATTTTGACATAAATAATTATGTATTAATTATTTTAAAGATTTTTAAAGAAAAGAAATTTGAATATTTAAATTGATTTTAAATGATTTATAAATTAAATTAGTTTTATTAATAAGAGATTTATTTGTGTAATAAGTTATTAGTAAGGATTTTAAGAAAATAATATTTGTGCTCAACGCATGTTTAACTAAATGATTTCTATAGTTTTATATTTTAAAATTATCTATTAAGTAAATTGTTTTAAAAACTACATTGTATGATTAACGAGTTGAGAAATTTATATGTTTTGTTTTAAAACTTAGGAAGGGTCATTGAGTTAAGGTTGATTGATGTGAGTCTACGGGCCATTTATTTAGAATTGTTATCTTTTTCTTTCAGGGGGCAATGTCTTAGTTTTAGGGAGGTTCTGCCGAAATTTTGACAAATTCTTTAATTTCATTCTTTTCATTTCTGAGTTAGTATTTGTATATTATTCTAATAACTATATTTGATTCCAATATTTCAGATGTCTTCCTTTACTATTAGTCAGGAGACGCTCCGAGAGAGCTAGCCAATTTGATGGTCGTCAAATTTATGGGTTGATATATTTTAATTTAACTTTGCATCTAAGCATGACATGTAAGCATTGAATGAATGTGAATATATATATATATATATAAGCTATCACTATTGCATTAGATTTAGAATCATGATATATGTTTATGTCATATTATATGATATTGAATAATATGTATGTATGTGGTAGTGATAGAAAATAAGATGATGTGGAATCCAGCTGTAATAACACAAAAAATATTAATGATATAACGTGACGTGATATGATACGATGATGATATTATTACAAGGATTGTTTAATTAGAGAATGTTCTCACTATGACCATTGGACATGGATAAAAGAGTATAAAGATATTTGGTTTGAGCTGCTCTCATCGTGACCTCATAGTTGGATTATAAGAGAGCTAAGGGAGGGGGGTCGGTTCCCCATTTACGATAAACAAAAATATAGATGTGGTTGAATTCCACAGACATTTTTCATCATCAATATTATTTATGCTTATGAATGTTTATATATAATGTGACATTTCATATAGATAAATGGAGGACTGCATGTTAGATTAATTTATAACAGCTCATTAAGTCAAACGCTCACCCATGTTCAAATATTTTTTCAGGTTCCGAGTTGAACTTAAAGAGATTAAGTTTTTAATTAAGTATTTTTGTCTTTTATTTCTCAGGTAGAGGAGTTGTTTTATTTTGTTTTATAATTATGTCATATTCATTGTATGAAAATCTTTTGAACTCTGTATTGTTATTTTCAGTGTTTGATTTAAAGTTGTAATTCTGTTGTTGTTTTGATAAGCAGAAATTTGATGATGATTTTATATGGAGGATGATAGTCCTCAGTGATAGAAATTTGATATTTTGCTCAGGTTTTGCTTAACAGGTAGACTTTTAGCTCTTGTTTTGTGATAGTTATAGTTATCATATTGCAGTTTTGTCGTTTAGTGGTAAGTCTGGCTTACTACGAGTTCCATAAGCCTTACGCTTTCCATTTCCCTATTGCCGGTCACGTGCCCAATATGGTCAGTCCGTGACATGATCGGTTTGAAGAGTTTTTATTAAATCAAGCCAATCCTTTTAGTTTGAAGAATTCTCAAACTAAATTAAATTATCGTTATAATCAAACTGTCAGTTTGATTCAATTTGATAGCCTTTAGTTTGTCAGTTTCAAATCAAAAATATTTTTTTTATAAACTGTCATTATTTTATTATTTTGGAGAAAAATATCGATAAAGTATCAGTGATAAAAAAAAAATTCAAAAATAATTTAATATACAATACAAAATTTATTTATTTCATTAATTAACACACCCTAAACTTGTCTCTTTTCTCAAGAATTAAATTCTTTTTTTTATTTATCTTTAGTCAATTTTTATGAATGATCATTTTTTTTTTAAATTTAAATTAATGTTAGATTAAAAATATTGTATGAGTGTATATAAAATAAAACCAAATTTATTTATTTGTAATAATAGTAAAAAACAATATCTATATATAACAAACTGCAAACCTAACCGAATTTTCTGTTTACTTTATTTTTTAAATTAAAACCAAACCAAGTAGCTATGAAACCATCAATTTCAGTTCGGTTTAATTCGATTTGATCGGTTTATTTTTTACCCCTAGTTATTGCAAAAAAAAATAAAATGGAGAAAGACAATGAGCTGGTAAAGGTAGATATCACAAGCCAAAGGCTCTAATACCAATTAATATAGAGACAAATAATGATAATTCGATTGTGGCAAGGTTGAAATCATCACTACGGTAAATGTGGCTAAAGGTAGCACCTTTATAAGCCAAAGAAAGGATACAGATAAACTCACAATCCTTAGAAATCCACCAAAAAGGAAAAGGAAAATTAGAGAGATACATTTACTCAAAGAAGATGTTCAAATTAGTCATGTCTTTATTAGCTTTTGAATTGCCTTATATATATAGGCTTAAAAGAAGAATTAACTCGTGTAGTTTTAGTATATAACTTAAAATGAATTAAAGCAAGTGGAAAGGGACTAATCGAAAATCGAACCTAACCCAATCTAATTCGGTAGGTTTGATTCAAGTTTTGGTTAGAATCGGTTTATTTTTTGGTAAATTTTAATCTATTCGGTTCTGTAACATCCCAGAGAAAAATCGGACAGATTTAAGTGAAAGAAACTAGTAGAAAATAAAGAATAGACAGTGGAAAGTAGTAGATGGACAGTGTTATTAGTCAGAAATCTATAAGGAAATTTTTTTACTAAGTAGTATAGTGGGCAATTGTAGAAAATGAATTGATTTGCAGAATTGGGAAAATAAAATAGTAGATCTAAATATACCCAAATAAATTGAATTAATAAGAATTAAATGAATAGGTAAATCGAATAGACTAAAGGAACTGAGGGAAAATCGGTACAAAAGTTAAAAAATTATAAGTAAGCTATCATAGAGACAGTAATGAAAGGTTAAGCAGAGTAAGTAAGAGACATTAATTGGGTAAAAGGTAATAAGGAAAAGATGAACTAAAGATTGAATAGAATGAAATAAGGATGTGTGTACCAAAAACAAGAAGAAATAAGGATGAAAAGTAAATTTTCCACTTTGATGGAGATTGGGACCCACCAAGCCCATTTGATTTCCATATTTAACACATGCTTTAAATCAAAATGAAAACCCATCATCCTTCATTATGTGGGCCGGCTATGACTTAGCATTTTGGCCAAAATATTACTTTTAATTTATGAGATAGTTATGGTAAAATAATTATTAAGGTTGACACTTGTCAAATTTTAATAAAGTGAAATTATTTAATCTTTATCTATTTTTATTTAAGTAATTTATTGATTTATTTAAGAGTCAAAATTAATCATAGTTTTTCTACATAAAATCTTGCTACATAGTGAATTTTAAATCAAGTAAATTTTTTAATTTTATTATAGTAGTATTAATTAAATTGATACTTGTCAAAAATATAAGGAATTAAAATTTTTTATCATTATCTACTAATTGTAAAAGTAAGTTATTAATTAAATAAAAAGTCAAAATTTTGTCTCATTTGCTAACTAAAATTTCGGCCAACATGGCCATATGCTCCTCCAAGTGAAATTTTCATATTGTTAATTAAAACTCTATCAATTCAAAAGTTAACACATCTCTACTTCTATAAGATTTTCAATTTCTTCATCTTTATCTTCCAATTTCTATTAGGAAATGATAATGATAATAATAATAATAATAATAATAACAACAATAATAATAATATTAATGATAATAATATCAATAATATAAAATATATATATGCTGAATATGGAAGAGAAAAAAAAATCAAAAACATTTAGTCATTTCTTCTCATGTTTGGCCATAGCCTCCTTCCTCTCTAATCCAAAATATTTCTTCCATTTTCCTCATCAAACTTCATCTTTTCAACATGGTAGTGGTGGGTCTTCCATATCTAAAGTAGAATTTGAAGGCTTGGAAGTGAAAAGCCTAAGGAAACTTAAAAAAATTCTTAAGGAAGTGAAACTTTGTTAAGGCAAAATTCTGATTTTAGATGTTCTATTTGATTTAATATGTAGGAATTAAATAGTTACTAAATTTGAGAATTTATGATAGATATGTGATTATATTTGATTGAGAATCTAGAGTGTTAGTTTAGGGTTTATATGTTAAGGGTTCAGTGACTAAAACAAAAATTAATATGTAAATCTGGAAATCCAGATTCTGTGTGTAGGTAGTAGCTTGAGTTAGTAATTTTGTGGCCTTAATGACTGAATTAGCTTAAGAATAAAGCATAAAGGTTGTAGGTTTACATGTCCTTTAAATGTTGGTAAAAGGGTTTTGCTAAATTGTAAGTGAGTAGAGAGATATTAGACTATAAATGCAACTGACCCGAACTGACAGACATACAGGAAGTACTGCTGAGTTTTGAAGATTTGATGGCCTTAGAGTCTGAATTAGGAATAGTGATAAATATAAAAAATGTTTATTTATGTGTCATCTAAGTTCCTGTAAAACAATTTTGCATTTAGAGTATCACGGATTGAGTTATAGTGAAAGAAGTAGAATCTGCCTGAAACAGGATTACAGGACAGTATGTCTGACTTTGAAAATTCACCAATAATTATGTAGTGCCCAGATTAATCTGAATTTTGAATATGTTATAGTAATATATGTCTAGTTTAAATGAGAAAAATAATAACAGAAATTGGATATATGTAGAATGAGTTATGAACAGAATAGTCAAGGCTGCCAGGATTAGAAATTAACAAGTTATAAAGTGAAACTCTAGGTTTAAGAATTGAAGAGAATTGATTGAATTAAAGTTAAAACTAGTGTAATTGCATGTGAATGAATACTAATATGTGTATAATGATGTATAGATTCAAGGGAGATTATTGAGATAGAATCGGATTCAAGGTGAAGGAAGTAAAGTGGATTTTATTTTTGGCAGTGAAGTGAGTTATATATACATCATTTTGCATGTACCATGTCACATCATGAATCATCAAAATTAAATGAACATTGTTCTTTGATGAACCAAGCCTAAAGTGACCCATTGTTATTGAACTGCTATTGTATTGCTCACTATTCCTAAATGAGTCCAGTGAATATTTGAATTGCTATTGAAACTGTATGCCAATGTGAATCTGACAATATTATTGTACTGTTAATGTACTTTTTGTGTACAACCAGTGTTCTATTAATTAAACCTATTATTTCCATCATTTTATATATGTGCTTTTGGCAGAACTACTTGACCGATAGGGTAGTGGGGAAAATTTATCGGCATTGTGCACAGTGGCCCTCTAGGCAGGGTTAATTGTCCATGACCCTTGCTGGTAAGGGATTTGTCCTAGCCGTGAGATCTGGCCCACCTTACATATTACAATGATACAGTGATTCAGTGATACAGTGATGTGCACCTTAGTCTGTCATTTTCACATGTTTATCAGTGTTCCCAGTGAAACAGTAATTATTGATTAATTTCATATTCTCTACTATGACCCCACCCTTGCAAGTATCATGATGTATATGTAACTCACTGAGTATGTTATTCTCATTATATAGTGGTTTATAATTTTTACAAAAATGAGATAGAAAAGGTTGTTTCCAAGTCATTCATTCTCCGACTTGGGACATTAAGTACAGCAAGGTAGATGTTAATCTTTAAAGGTCATTTGTAAAAATCTCTAGAGCTCCATGGTACTATGTATAATCAGATGATAAGATACTAAGTGTTATATAAACAGTGTTAAAAACTAACATTAAAATGAGAAAATATATATATATATATATATAGTGTGATTTATTACTAAAGTTTAGTAGTGAATAAATTTAATATATGTAATGCTTAATGATTGAAATTGATAACAACAGTGATAATGAATGAGTTGCTAGAAATGACATTGTTATAAAGTGACTGTAATATTTTATGAAAGAAATATTAAAGTGCTATGTATGATATTGAAATTATGTAGTTAAGAATATAAGGTCGGTGAACATTTGAGAATGTGTTTTCTTTGCAGGTTGAGATATTGATTATATTGAATTTGATATTATTCATATTGAGAATTAAGTTAAAGTTATAGATGAAACTCTGTCAAAATAATTGCAAGATCATTAATTGTTAAATGGATTTATAATAATAACGGATGAATTTGATATAATTAATTGAAATTGGTATTGTTATAGAATTCTACAAGTTTCCGGTGACTTTAAGTCTACCCGTGCGCTAGAACCGTCATTTCTCAAAAGTGGGATGTGACAGGTTCGGTTCGATTTTCCTCAAAAAACCTAAAATAACGAACTGACCGAATTATATATATATATATATATATATATATATATATATATATATATAACCGAATCGAAATATATCAATTCGATTTGATTTGATTTTTTAAAAATTTCAGTTCGAGTAAGTCGGTTTAAACTGAACTAACCAAATGCTCATTCCTAAAAGTAAGTTCATTTATTCTTAAACTTAACACTTAATAACTTAAAAGTTTTAATAACTTAATAAGTTACCATCTTAAATTAAATGTTTAACTTTTACTTTCATTTCTGCTCTGCGTTAGAAAATATATCATATGACAAATATGACACAGGTAGAACCATGATGTCATTATATCCATACTTCGTAGCAAAATCAAACAGGAATAATTTAAACTTGTGATATATACTGAAAGGAAAAGGGACAAGCTTACCGCACAGAGCTTCTTGGTGCTCTTGACTGCTGCTTTTAGATTTTCCAGTGTCTCTTGGTGATATTCAGGATCACCCCATGAAAAATCAAACCGTGCCACTGGACAAGAAAAACGGAGAATGAACCTCAAAGCATTTCAGATGTCAACAAGTCCAAAATGTACGCTGGACTTTATTTTTTTTATTTTTTTAAACTAAGTATGTAGGCACATGATATCAAAGATAAATAAGAAGTTTGTGTAAAGTATTTCGATATGCGTTTTGCGTGAACCCAGATTCAATTTTCATAAACCGATAAAATTCCAATTTCCAAAAATAGAGATAGGCGAAAGAAAGAGTTTGTCAATTCTAGAAGAAAGATAATCCAAACTGAAGATAAGATGTGGAAAATACCAGACATCCCTGCATTCAAGCAACCAGAAATGATCTCAATAGTCCGTGATTTTTGACCAAGTGTCCCAACAATCTTTGTCATCGCAGGAAAGAAATTCTACAAAATACAGTGAACCTAAGATCACAGAACATAAATTTATTTGACCATGAGCATAGTTCCAAAAGACCAGCACCGATAGTAGAGACGGAGATAAGCTATCATAGAATCCACATTTTGTCTAAAATGCTATTAATTTTCATTAAAAAAAACATAACCAAGTAATCCGATTAGTCAAATCAAAATGCATAAAGTTCCTAACATTTTCTCGGGAAGCAAACAAATCACTAAAGAAATGGGGAAATTAAAGAAAATCAAGAAAATAAAACTTTGATCCTGCAAGAAATAGTCACAAGGGGAAAAAAAATAGTCAACCTTACTTGACCAAAACACTGGCAGCATACATAAGTAACTGAACACTTAGAATTAAAACTTGATGTCTCCATTCCTGTTATCTTATGCTTTCCCGCATTTTCTTAGGAACCAAACACGAAATGAACTCATAATTTAAAAAATTAAGAGAAGGAATAAGGGAGATCAAGCTGACACAGTAGTATTTAACTTTTAGTAAAAAAAAAAAAAAAACTTACTGGTTTTGATGGCTCTAAAATTGAAGCCATTCTTATAGGCTCTTCAAGAAGCAAATGATTAGAATTCATTTTGGATTAAAATTGGATTGATCAAATCACAGCTTTTATTAGAGAGAGAAAGAAAGTGAGTGAAATTGACAGAGAGAGCGTGATTTTTGAGTTGATTTCTTACTTTCTATTTTTTTAAATGGCATCAATTATACGATTATTTAATTCCGGTGCCTTTTGAAGAGCAAGTTTATAGTAAGGGCGTCCTCATTGAAGTACCAATTGTTCTCTTTATCTATCTATAATTTATTTGCAAATTTGCTATGGTATACTATTATATTTTTATTTTTTTAATATTTTATTTTTTGGAATAAATAAAAAAAATCATATAATTTGATTTATTTTTAATTTAAAATATATATTTTTTTACAAGAGGCTGGTAGTTTGTTTCGTTATTAGTTAGGTATATAGGTAGTAAATATTTACATGGTGTTTATGTGACGCTACTGTTTTAACTTTTAATTTTAAAAAATATCAAGTGAATTTTTAATTATTCAGTGGTGATTTATATATTTTTTTAAATAAAATATTAAAAATTAATAATTTTGAAAATAAAATAAATTTTAAAAATTTAAATATTTTAAATATTTTAAAAATTAAAATTAAAATTAAAATTAAAAAGCTTCAAAATATTTAGATTTATAATTTTAATATTAAAATAAAATATTAAAATTAAGAAAATAAATTTAATTTTTTAAATTATAATATTTTAGATTTTAAAAATTTTAAAAATTAAAACTAAAAAATCTTAAAAAGTATTTAAATTTATAATTTTAAGAATAAAATAAATTATTAATAATTAATAATTTTGAAAAGACAATAAATTTTAAAATTTTAAAAATTTTAAATTTTAAAATTATAAATATTTTAAAAATTAAAATTAAAATTAAAAAATCTTCAAAACATTTAGATTGATAATTTTAAGGTTAAAATAAAATATTAAAAATTAATAATTTTGAAAGAAAATAAATTTAAAAATTATAATATTTTAAATTTTAAAATTTGAAATTTGAAATATTTTAAAAATTAAAATTGAAAAATCTTCAAAGCATTTAAATTTATAACTTTAAAAATAAAATAAAATATTGAAAATTAATTTTTCTTTTTCAAAATTATTAATATTAAAATTTAAAATTATTTTATTTTTCAAAATTATTAATTTTTAATATTTTATTTTAAAAAATAATAAATTACCACATAAATAATTGAAAATTTACATGGCATTTTTCATAATTAAAAATTAAAATTGTAGTGCCACATAAATACTCACTAACTTATATTCTTAACTGTTAATGAAAGAAATCACAGATCTTTTTATATAAAAAAATTACATACTTCAAATTAAAAATGATTTAAATCACAATTTATTATTATTTTTTTTTTTTTTTGTATTTATCCGATTATCCCTTATCTTATTCACACAATAATATATGCCACTAAATTTAGGTATGGAAATTTTGACATGTTTTGATTGGTATTTACATAATATAATCTTAATAAATTATCGGGGTATTCATTTTAAATCCGATATGATCTTAATAAGGTATCGGTTATTTATTTTGAACCCGTTGAAATACTCATTTATATTTTTTATATTATATATATTATTTTAATACATAATATATTACACTTTTTAATTTTAATTTTATTTATATTATAATTATATTTTTAAATAAAACATAAATAATGACCTATTTTATACATATATTTATGTAAATATATTACAAATTTTCTATAAAAATATAATTTTTATATAAATATGTATATTTATTTTACTCTTAAAAAATAAATAAATATCCGTAATTAGACCCATTTTATTCCACTTTTAAATTTATTCCGTCTCAATAAAAAATGAATAGGACATAAATATATGTCAAAACTCACTTCATATTCGATTTGTAGTCATTTCTAACCAAATCACATAATTTTTTATTTAAAAAAATATTTCTCTTAGAAATGATGAAGATTTCTTTTATAATCACAAGTATTATTCTAACAATATTAACTAAATTTTATAATATTTTAATAATATAATCAAATTTTAACTAATATTTTCACCTTTGGAATAAGTTTTTTTTTTATTAATTACTTTAAGGATTCACCATTTGAATGAGAATTAAAATTATATAAAATCACTTAGCATGAAAATTGCACTATAAATAAGAGGCAAGGCATGATTCATGGGGCGAGAACATAAAATAAAGAAACGAGCTCACGAGATGTATTATAAGAACGTTCCCATGTTATAATTGATGCACTATATAAGGTCGGTGCTCGGAGCGTTGGGGCCGTGGCTTTACGATCTAGAAGACTAAAACCGTGGACTTGTATTTTGACAGAAACATGACATGGTGCAAGTTCACGTTGTGTAATACAAAGTGCGGAGAGCAGGGGGATTCCTGCCCTTTGTTTAAGTACGCCTATTGTTTTAATCATTCTATAATAGGTTTCAACTTTCAACCGATTTAAGGTCATTTGTTTTTAGAGTTTCAATGTTTTTTTTATTTGAACAGCAGTAAAATATTACATTAAATTGGTATTAAATATCACCTCGATAACTTTTAATATTTTTCCATTATCACTTATTAAAATAGTTCTAAAAGTCTAGCAACATATGAGATCTAATAAGTTTATAGAAAATAAACTAGAAAGGTGAACGAATCATAAAAAATTGAGATGTCACATATCTGTTCCAAGGACGGAAAAATGAATGTCGATTAATTCTTACAAGTTAGGGGTGATTTCAATATTAAAAAAGTTATGTCAAATTACTTTCAAAGTTTGTAATATTATAAGTGTTAAGAATATATGAGAAAATTTTTTATATGAATTCAATTTATAGGTATTGAATGGTTTATATAGAACCTCAATAGATTTTCTTAAATTCATATAAGTCTTGCAATATTATAATATAATATTAGAGCAAAATGTGATCCATGTATGATCTTGAAATGTCGAAGGATTTGTGCATATGTTTGGACTTTCTCCCATTTGGGTCATCATTAAAAATTTATTTGGCAATGTCAACTGGACCACTTATAGTTATTATTTATTTTCAATTGGATCACTTGTAGCTCGTCATCCATCGAGCTCTCTACCCACTGGTGAATCTTTTATTGACTTGAGTCCTTTTATTGTAGTGATTATAGGAGTCAATTTATTGGCAAAAAAGAAAGAAAGAAATATTCAAGTTACCTGATTTATCCTTGTAAATTCATTAATCCTAACCTAGGCTAGTGTAAAGCTAATTGTCAGTTTTTTCATAAATAGTTCCTTCTTAATGAGGAATAAAAGATAGGCCCTTGGATCAGGCCCAAAATGATAAGTCTGGCTCGTTAAATAAGTCTCACTCAGAAGATTCAGGGCTCATTTGAAGTTTCCACCCAAAGGAAGCTTCGCCCAAAATATAATCATGTTCACCAAAGGTAAGACACAGTGCCTTGGTAAGAGGCGAAGATCTTGAGAATATGACAAAGAGTTAAGGGCGAACCAAGGGATCACAAGCTAACCGTATATCACTTCTCTTTTTATTAAATGCTCCTGACATGAGATCATGCCTTGGAGTGGTGCAGCAGCCTAAACCTACTAGGTAGGCCATCATTTGCCACGCAAGGTATCTCGCATAGAATAGTGTGGTGCAGACAAATATGATAACTTATCACACAATCTTATAAGGTGGCCTTGAACCCACTGACACAACCACTTTCCTTTACAATAGTCCAATAAGGGACTGACACATGGCGTACTTATTATATTACAACAGTAATATCTGCACATATAAATAGAGGTAAACTCCATGGAAGAAGGGTTCCTTCTTCTTCTTCTTCCACACATCACTTGCATATTCTTAAGCTCATTGAAGTTCATTCGTCATTGTGACAATAATCTTACTGACTTAAGCATCAGAGGGTTATTGCCAAGCCAAGGCTTGGCCCTCACATGCTACTTTCCTTTTGTTTTCTCAGGTCCATTAAAACCCAAATCACATCTAATGGTCACTAAATTATATTTAAGAAACATTAATCATTTGAAGAGTAATTAAGCTCATAAAATGGTTGCCGTCTGTAGGGAATGAATGTTTGAGTTTCCTAAAACATTAATTGCAAAATGATTTTTTAAACACTATTTTCTTTCTTTGAGGATTATAACATTTATAATCCTTTTTACCAAATTATTTGCCTAGATCTAAGATACCAACCACACTAAAAATGTCTAAAACACTAACTCACCTACCTTCTACCTCAAACCCAAATTAATATGATGAGTAAAACACTAACTCACCTACCTTCTACCTCAAACCCAAATTAATATGATGAGACACAGACCTCTATGGACCTAAATCCTACCAACAGAACTCAAATCACACCCCCACCTATAACTCAGTTTCGGACACACCTATAAACACTAGTGAACTTGATATAGATGCTCGCATAAGGAAGTCTCTAAAAAGGCTCTTATTTGGGATTATTAGCCCGGGGAACCTAACTCTAGGTGAAAAAATTGTTGTTGGAATGTTTGGACAAGATGAGGTGAGGGGAATAGGAGGGAGTCTTGCAGGCAGAAAGAGAAGAAAGAATGCCTCGCAGAGAAAGCTTGATGGCAAGAAGAAGCCCAAATCCTGATAATAGACTAGTACCCTTCAGAAGTCTAGTCCGAGAAAAAAATCTATAGCCCCTATTTGAAGCCACTCAACAAAGTGAAACTGATTTTAGGGGTAAGGGAAGATTGGTGGATAAGGTTAGAGAATCTGGCTCTAGTTGGAGAAGGAGAGAGCAAGTGAGAAGAGGAGACTTGAGGTCAAATCAGTCTGATGAAGAGACCTCTCATGACAAAAGAATATCAAGTAGGAAAGAGCTTATTAATATGGAGGGAAAAATAAAGCAAGTACTTGGTCGAATAGGGAGGAGCTGTCACACCCCAAAACTAAAATTGTGATGTTCCTAGGGTAAGGGTAGCCTTAAGGCCACCATAAACCAGTAGAATCTAAACTTGGATCAACAATCATTAATAATATTCTATAACTATGCAATATACTGCAATAGATAAATTATCCATCAATACAATATCACTTATTTCTTATCGATCAAAAGACAAAATACCATCATCAATAAGGAATAAAGATTTCCAATAAGCTCAATCAAATCTCAATTCTATTACAATTCAATCTGCGGAGCTACCATGATTAGTATTCCAAAATAATATAAAACATTATGTAATTATCAAGTCAATACATTAGCTTCTTGGAGAAAAAATAATCAAGAAGCTTTGTCTATCTTGTCAACAGGCTCTCTAGCACCTGAAATCTACAATAGAAGAAAGAATGAGTTGGAAACTCAATAAATTATGGAGATACAATAATAATTAAGGTTTTATGTGAATTGATCAAGAATAGATCGAATTCAATATATATATATATATATATATATATATATATATATATATATATAAAGAAATGGCACCCATCAATGTGACAATAGAACAACCATCAATCCATATCATCCATCCATCGAGATACTACGATCTCAAACCATACGTATGTCCCAAGGCCGATAGGCCTCCCCTAAATAAAGCTACTAATATAATTTGACCTTATCAGCTAGGTCACTGATGCACATAGTCCAATGATTTCTGCCTCATTGGGAGGGCGTTCTAAATCATCAATAGCCATACAATTAATACAATAAACAATGGGTGGGTCTAGAGACCTCACATTATCAATATCATTAACAATATTCAATAGATTTTCAACAATTGCATATGACCCAAATGGTCTTTCAAAGGTTATATATTTCAATGATGACCTAAGGCCCAATGATATTACAATATCAAAATAATAATATTCAATATAAAATTTAGTCCAAGAAAAATGACTAAACTTCATTTAAGAACAATATTAACAAGTGTGGATTTCATAACAAAGAACAATTATCCCATAACTTACCTCAATCTAAAGCAAATAGCTCAACTATCACTACAATCAACAATCCTTAGGTCTTTGGACTCACCAAGTCTAAAACAATAAATTCTCAAAAATGGGTCAATTAAGGGGTTCCTTTCCCAAAACCATTATACAAAGAATTCTAGGATTTTATACCCCTTAGTACTCAATAAAATGATTTCTAATAGCAATGAAACCATTAAAGGAAGAGTTACTATTCACCATACTATTCACATAAAGCCATTCTCATAACTCCCATAACAATCATAATTAATGGCAATAAATGATCATAAAAGACTACCTACAACCCATAAACAACTAATCTAACAATGTCATAATTCATAAATAACTATAAAAGCAAAGATTTAGGATTTACCTTCAAAACCCTAATAAGAGATTTCTTCAGAAGAGAAGCCCTTGAAGTGATTTGATGTCTTAAAATGTGTTTTCCATGAAGAATTCTTGAAAAAAATATGGTTATTTGAGTGATCAAAGGGTAATAGGGAAGATTAGTTGAGCAAATGAGAAGAAATGAGAAGAAGAAGAAGAAGAAGAAATGAATTTGTGGTTTCCGGTTTTTAAAATTTTGAAAATGACTTTTATATATATAGAGCCCAAAGTTTCATACCCGTGAAGAATAAGTGTCACACCCCGACTCCAGTGGTGCGACGGTCGTAGGGCAAGGGTAGGTTTAAGGCCACCATAAACTCGTAGAACTCCCAAATCCTGGATCTCATACACATTCATATCAAATATAGATATCATTCAATATTCTTTTCTATGATCCATATAAGCATGATTCATATCTTTATTTTTATCATTTCATAATTTCCTTTTGTTCCTTACTGATCAAAAGATGTATCCCACATTACTAAGGAACAGGGTAACCCAAAAGGTAACAATTTATACATCAAAATATTATCATCCCCAATAACCAACTATGGAGCTCTAGAGTATACTCTCAATACATACAATACCCTAATACCGTACAATGAATATACATAAATATAATGATTACAATGGAGGCTTCTTGGAGGAATAAATCAAGAAGCTTGATCTTCTCTACTAGCTCCCTCACGAGCTACACTATCACCTGAAATCCACAATAGAGAAGTGAGCTTTCAACTCAGTAAGATATGAACATGCAGTATGAAAGAAATATATATACATATATATTAATCCAAAGGAAATATCAAATCCAAGAACATGGGTAAGAAACATCATGTGGTTAGGCTTACAAGAACAAAAGTGCTCACAATCGAATAACACTATCAAGTAACATGGTAGAACTACATAGTGCATCAGCAGCCATGCTACCTATCACAA
>CANXYC011751470.1:0-21076 GCA_948193065.1 Aleurites moluccanus
GGGGGGGGGGTGGGGGGGGGGGGGGTGTTCGAGCAAAAAAAAAAAAAAAAAAAAAATAAAAAAAAAAAAAAAAAAAAATTAAAATAAAAAAAAAAAAAAAATATTTTTTTATTTATAAAAAAAAAAAAAAAAAAAAAAAAAAAAAAAAAAAACTATAACTATAATTTTAACTCAAGTATAGTGAATCACTGTCCAATGGCTAATAAGATCAAATTACAACATTCAATACACAATAGTAAAAAAAAGAAAATCATCTAACAGTTGATATTGGACCTTTATTAACATAACAAATAATAATTTTACCAAACATTCATCAATTAAGCTCCCAACAAATATTATCCATCACTAAAAACAGATGCAATTTGATTTATAAGAAAGCAAACAACAAATCAGTTTGGTTAATATATTTATCAGACCTTGCTGCCATGACAAATTCACGACTATTTACTGGCAGTTTCTATGGAGACCATAGGCATCACCACATTTACAATGAGAGACACCATTACTGCCCACAAGAAAGCTTACCAGACTATTGATATTGATATTACTCTATAATTTCTCTAATAAAACTTATATTAAATCTAGACTACAATTTTAATTTTCTTGCATCTTTGTATTTGAATTTTCTTGAATTCCAGCTCTCTGTCATCCACAATACATAGACTGGTTATACAAAGGATTATAAGGTTCCTGCATCCAGCATTTGTTTGAAAAAAAAAATCATGAAAATAAAACGCCAATGTTTAACCAACAAAGATTCTTGCCTTGAAAGTGCAACTAACAAGTTATTTTATGACATTAAACAGCGTGAACACAAAAATACAACGAAGGGCAACTAAATCAGATACAGGGAGAAAAAGGGAAAAAGACGAGGGAAAAAGAATAGAGATTTGTTACAAGCATATAAAACCCAAGGACAAACAGGAGCAGCATCACCTCTGCAAAACATGAAAGAAAAAGGTAATCAGAATTAATCCAATCAGAACTCAGTAATGCTTACTCATCAGATAAAATGCATAATCCTATAAACACAGGGACACGAACTATACCAACAATGGTGAGATTATTTTATGATGTTAAAGCATAGGTACTAAACATGTTGCGCCATAACCATAGATCATTTAATAAAGCCTTAGTTTTAAAATATTTTGACTATTAGGGCCACTTCCAGAAATAATAACCTGTAATTACTTTCCTACATGAACCCTTGTCTTCACTTTCGAGACAAAATTTTGGTCTTGTACTTGTCTCTGAGATGCAGCAATCTTTGCGCTGACCATCAATCCAGATGGTGCAGTCTAGCAGATATCTTCTGAAATAACATGAATGCATTCATTCACCATCCCATTTTTGTTCATCATACTAATTGACCAATCATATGTTTTGACTTTTTCATTTTACTAACAGATTGCTATGCTTCTTCTTGACTATTGAATTTTATACTGTCAAGATGTTAATAAAGAAGTATAAAGCATTATGAAAAGGAAGCCAAAATTGCCAACAAAGAGAGAATGAAATTTAACCATTCATTAGTATTCTATAAGGCTAGCCAAGTAATTTCAATAAACAAATCAGTAGCATCTTATAAGAACATGACAATTGTTCAACATCTTATCAGATTCTACTGTACACTAAAATTATTCCCATGGAAGTAGAAACTTCAAGAAGTACCTGGATGTCCAAACCTTAAATATTCCAGGTGGGATGGCTTATAAGATGGAAAATAATTTCCCTTTTCTACAATGCTCCCAAATTAAATCTCATGCTGCCATTTATGAGAATAATCACCTATCCAAAGTGTATTAGTCTGAAAGTAAATTGAATTAAATAAATAGCCCTTAAAACCTGTTGTAATCCTTGGGTGATCTCAAATTCATCATTAGAAATGTAGGAGGATACATGCACACAGAATATCCCAGAGTGTATCACACAGCTCATATGGTTTTCATATAGTGCTTTAAGAAGTCCACAGACAAATTGTCACTAGTTCTTTATCTTCAGCATTAGAAGTTGAAAGGCATCATTAACCAAATATGTTACCATATGGTGATTATCTTGGCATGAGAGTAAGCCAATTCAAGACACAAGTAAACCTCCCTATTCGTACCTAAGGTTAAACTTCTAGGGAAATGTTGGCAAGATAACAACATATTTTATCAGCCATTGCTAGCAATAGATTTGTAACTAGTATAAATCCTCAGAAAATCGCACTCTAGAAAATCATACAAGTAAAACAATTGACAGCATGGATTACACCATGTTTCATAAGCTTAGAAATCTGTTGCCTCGCTAAATAATTGACCAGCAAAATGCAAATTAAATATAAAAAGTCCAAGATAAAGATGAATGGCAGATCACATTTTAATTGTTTTGGGCATGGAATTCAGTCCACTTTTCTAAGAATCACCCTTCAATTCATCAGAGTCTGAATCGCTAGCATTATAACCTGTTAAAGAATCAAAAACCAAGAAAAGCAAGGCTAAGCTAAGGCAACCATTATAAAGTTAATAGTACGAACTGATGATAATGATGATATAGACAGAGGTATACCTGGATGCTTATCGCTAACTTTCCAAACTGAGGACCGAGTCCTTGATGCTCTAGTCATCCAAATCCTTCCCTAAAATCCAAACGAATGATACCGTTCTCTCATAATCAAAAGACAACCAAATCAAGAGGCAAAGGAAACAAAAAAAATAAAGAAAGAAAGAAAGAAAAATAACGGAACAAAAATAGGGGAAATTATAACAGCCTATGACCTAAACGCTCCATTTCATTTCAATCAAACAAACATACAACTTAGCAAAGTATCAGCCAGTTATCTCGTTACCCTTTTTTTTGTCAAATTTCAACCCATCTAACAAAAATAGACAGTATAGATCAAAGTTCATAACAGCACGAAACCACCCAAAATCCATCAAATTAAGAAACAAGCAAAATCCATAAAATTCACAAAACAAACAACTCCAAAAGAAGGATAAAAAAAACAAAAAGATTACCTTTAGGGCATCTCTAGGAACTCCATATCCACTATAATACATTTGACCAACTAAGACCTGCATGTTAATATCCCCAGACTTGGCCTCTTTGAGGGTGTCTTTGAACCACCTCTTCACGCAATCAGATACAACCTCTGACAGGGGCACGCGCGTGTTGCTGTTGCTATTACTGTTCATAGTCATATTGTTGGTGGTGCTGGCTATATCAGCGTTGCTTTCCATCTTCTTCTGCTGAATTCGCGATGTGAGTTTTGCGTATTTTGAGGGTTTTAGTCGCTTCGCGAGATTGTGTATCCTGGTCGTAGCGGCAAGCGATTTTCCCATAAAAATTGAATAAACGCAAAAGAACTTTTATATACAAAATACAGCAATAAAGATTGGGACTTTGGACTTTTTTTCTTTTATTGTTAAATATCTTACCTTTTTTTTTTTTTTTTTTGCCTTTATCTAGAGACCCATTTGTATATATGTTGTGGAGAGAGAATAGAGAATTAAGGTGGGTTTACAGAGGGAGGGTGCGGAGCTTTCATAGCAGCTTTCTTTTTTTTTTTTTTTTTTTTTTGTTTTCTCAGGGTAGAGTAAAGAGGATAAAGCAAAGACGGAAAAATAAGAGAAAAACGGTGTCGTTTTATGCTTAGATTGCAAGCATTATTATTATTATTATTTTATTAAGTTTTTTATAATAAAAAATATCAAATAATAAAATCAAACTAAATTATATATTTATTTTGATATAATATTAAATTTATATATTTTACACATTAACATTATTTTATAGCTCAAAAAAATATATTTTAAAAATTTTGATTGTTTTATACTTTTGTATTAATTTTCAGTTCAATTAATTCATCCCTAATTATGAATTAAATTAATCAATGACAGAGAAATTATGAGACTGAATTTAAATTGATAATAAAAATTAAAAAAAAGAGAGAGAGAGAGAGAGAGAGAGACTTGGACTATAATAACAGGTTTAACAGGCAGAGAGCCTTTTGTGTTTGACTTTTGGTTGATAAAGGACAGCGGGACTCCTTGAAGGGCCCACTTGGCCGCCTTTGTTGTGACTTAAAACCTAATTGAGCTTGCAAATTTAATTAGCTGAGACCTAATTGCTCGTGTATAATTATGGTTATCACCTTATATTTCTGGTTGTGGGTTCTCTAAATATAAGATTTAACTATCAATTAACATTTCTCACTTTATCACCTGAGCATAACCCAATCCAGGTGTTATATTATCTCGATTTCCTTATTAACCATTGCAATTCTACGAATTTTCAGTCTGCTAAAAAGATGGTAATAGATTTAAAAATAACTTGCTATCGAATTTCAACCAATAAGGTATATTTTGATTTTCTTCTCACTTTCTTTAATGGCATGAAAAGTATAAAATTTTAAAGAACTTACTGAGATATTTAAAATAGGACAGATTACCCATATAGTGTACCACAATGTTATTTCTATTCATTAGAACCTACAATTAATATAAAAAAAATAATAATGATAATAATAAGCAAATTTGAAAAGACTGGAGAGCACCGGATGATATTATGAATCAAAACTCAAAAGTGAAAGAACTGATTAATGTTGGCTAAACCTGTATCTAATTTTACCAGTAATCTTTGCACGAACATGAACCTTGAGAGAAATAATGAAATCGATTATTATCCCTCACAATTATCTCTCTACCCGAAATTCTAGAAATCAGCTTTATGGCCTCGTGGCAATCACCACAAATACGAAGGTTTTTTACAACTCGAATCGTGTGTTCCGAAACTGTGCTGATGAGACCAAAAGCTACAGCGAGCTTCTCACTGTGACAACCAAGGAAATGTTCTTTCTCCTCTTCTTCAATATCGAACAGTACATTATCTGTTGTAAGTACATGACCTGCTGCTTTTAGGTCCTTGGCCAATTCACCAAGTTTTGCATATATTTCCTCTGATAAGGGATGGGATTTTTCACCGACAAGGAATTCATGCACAACACCATCCACTTCAATCCAACTGCAACCAGGTATTTTCTGAATCCCTTTGTCGATCATAATAGACCTTATTTTTGCTGCATCATCCCATTTATGACCTGCAGAATATATATTTGATAAGAGAACATAATTTCCTGAGTTCCATGGCTCTAATGCTATGAGTTGTTTCAATACATGTTCTGCTAACTGCATGTCTCGATGCAGTCTACATCCACCCAACAAGGCTCCCCAAACAATTGCATTGGCCTCCATTGGCATACTTTTAATCAACTGATAAGCTTCATCTAATAAACCTGCACGACCAAGAAGATCAACCATACATCCATAATGCTCGATTGTTGGAGTCAAGGAGTAAACACGTCCCATGCTGTAGAAGTATTGACGACCCTCATTAACTAAACCAGCATGTGTACAACCACAGAGTAAGCCAACAAAAGTGTTCCCATCTGGTTGAATCCCAAACTTCCCCAGTTGGCCAAAAACCCCAAATGCAGTTTTCACATGTCCATTCATGGCAAGACCTGATATAGCAGCATTCCAAACTACTCTGTCTTTCTCCTTAATTCCTCTGAAAACTTCCCAGGCATTAACCATGCTCCCGCATTTTGCATACATGTCAATCAATGCAGTACCCAACACTGGATTAGCCAAGAACTCATTTCTATCCATCAAATTACTGGCCCGATTCCCTAAATCTAGTGCTCCTAACCTGGCACAAGCGCAGAGAAATCCAACCATGGAATAGCGATCAGGTTTCAAACCCTCATTCAACATCTTAAAGAAGAGGTCCAGGGCTTCTTTAGGCAGACCATTAGAAGCATAACCCTGAATCATGGTACTCCAAGAAACAATATCCTTCTCTGCCATCCCATCAAACACAGAACGTGCTTTTTCCATATGTCCACACTTTGCATACAAATCCACCAAAGAAGTAGCCAAAAATACATTCCTTGCCATGCCAATCTCTGTTATATATCTATCTATCCATTCTCCACTTCCAATATCCCCAATTTGAATGCAAGCAGACAAAACCCGAACAAGAGTAAAACTATCCGGCCTCAAACCCATCTCCAACAACCTACGAAACATATCAATAGCCTCCCTACATTTGCCTACACCAATATATCCACTTATTATCGCAGTCCAAGATACAATACTTCCACCAGGAATATCATCAAACACCTTAAAGGCATGTTCGATAAACCCACATTTCGCATACAAACTAACTAAACTAGTATTAACAAATACATCACAATCAAAACCCACTTTGAGCACCAAAGCATGCATCATTATTCCCAAATGAAAATCAGAAAGTCTAGCACAAGCTTTCAACACAAAAGGGAAAGTGAAATTATTAGGTAAAAATCCTTCCCTCCTCATTGAATGGTAAATTTCAATGGACTCTGCAAAGCAATCGTTAGAAACTAAGCCACGAATCATTGTATTCCATAAGAAAATATTGGGTTTTTCAATTTGATTAAAAAGGAGGCGAGTATAGCAAGTGTCACCAAAATTGAAGCTGAAACGCAAGATCATGTTCAAGAGATAGTTGTCCTGGTCGAAGCCGAGGCGGAGAAGTAGTGCGTGGACATACTTGAGCTGTTTGCGGGAATTGAAACCTTGAAGGAGACGTTTCTTGAGGTGTAGAGCTCTGCTTAATGAAGGAGATGACATGACCTGTTCTGTTTCCCGCCAATATTGTTTTCATACTGGTTAGCTGCTTATGGTTCATGCAGTTGTTGGAGGATTTTTCATATTGCAGTTATAAAAACTCGTCGTGGGGTTGATAAAATTTCTTCAACAATGCATCTTAGAATCGCAATTCGATTGATTTTGAACTTTTAAAAGAATTAAAATCTTAAATTTAACCCTCGACTTCTTTTTTTAATAATCTTTCAATTTATTTTTAATTATAGCAATAAAATTTATTTAATCCTTTTTTTTTTTTTAAATAATAACGTTTTTATTTTTTTAATCCTTTAGTTCAACATATCATTATTTATTTGGACCGCACATACGATAAAGTTTTTACTTCTTTTTTATTATTATTATTATTATTTTTAACTATTTTCACATCATATATAAAACTCTCAAATTCAATCTAAAGTATGAAAAAGCACATACAACAGCGAATATACAGTGCATACATTCTCATCATGGAAATCCAAACTCTTAGAAGAATATTCGATCTGAAAATATTTAAGAACCATTGGTGCCAATATATCCAAAACTACAGTAAAGAATGATACAAACCATCATATAATTCATTTCAACAACATTCTAAATGCGCAGAAGGTGTTTATCACGAAACTACTACATACAAGATTACAAAATTTCATTCGAAATATGCTACACCTCAAAAAATTTATGCTACTCCAACACAATTTACACCTGCCAAGATAATATTAATACATTAATAATACATACAATTTGATTGGAAAAGCGCTTGCACGCTGAGCCATTGTTGTAAATACACATTTCACCCTAGATTCCTCCTGAAGATAAAGAGTAGGGGCAACATACCAACCAGTACATCTTCAACAAATGGGTGACAATGAAAGAGGGCAGGGGAAGAGAGAGAGAGAGAGAGAGATTATACATGAATATAGTGTAAAGAGGAAAAGAATAACCAAATTGCAGATGTTGCAATCCACTTTAAGGGACAGTCGGTCAATGTGTATCTTAAGCATTTCAAGGCATTAATCACCCAGATGAAATTTTTTCAAGAATCACTCCAGCTTTCTGTATCATCGTCTTCATCACTTCCAGCCAATGCCTATTCCAAAAAATTTAACGTTATATGTTGGAATCACAGGCAGATAAACACAAAACACACATGCAAATAGAGAAATAAAGAGAGAGACCTGACGAATTGCATTTGCTTTCTCCAATATGGCAGCAACCTTCAAGTTGGTTTTCGGACCTCGAATACCCTGAACACTAGGCCTTGTCACTGCTGTAGACTTCAGGTTAAATGACTGCAAGGAGGAAAGGAAGAAAGAAACAGTCCTCGTGAGAAAGGGGATACGAATCATATGATGCCAAAAAAGAAGAATGAATAAATAAGAAAACAAAGCATAAATAAAATGTAGAAGGTCAAACCTTGGTTCGTATTTGTTCTAGTAATGAATCTCTTTCATCTACCTTTGGTCCAATCTGAAGACGAACTCGTTCAGTTACCTTCCTCATCTGCAAAAGGTTCAAAATATCAGAAAACGAGGCCTTCCGCAGGCACAATACAACACAAAAACCATATTTTGAATAAGACTCAACAAAACACTGTTACCTTGCTTTTGTCATGTGCAACAACAGCATCAATGAGAGGATTTCGGGGGCGAGGTAGCTTGCTCCCATTTGGCTTTCCGACTTCATAAGTTGGTGGCAGAGCTAAAGTACCTGGCAACCATGTTGTTTCTCCATGTAAAGCTTCTAAATCAAGCTGAGGCTGGTCTTCTAGTATAGTTGGCGTTGACACAGATGCGCTGAGAGAATCCCTTTCTTCTCCTTCTGAAGTTCGCATACTGTATTCAGGTGCCTTTGCCTCTAAAATTGATTCAGGTGTCAATTGGTCTGGGAGATTG
Source organism: Aleurites moluccanus (assembly GCA_948193065.1). Lineage (NCBI taxonomy): Eukaryota > Viridiplantae > Streptophyta > Magnoliopsida > Malpighiales > Euphorbiaceae > Aleurites > Aleurites moluccanus. The sequence continues at coordinate 8,564 of CANXYC011751470.1, forward strand.
ATATCCAAGGCATGTGAGGATACATGATCACGTTCAGTGGCTGTATGTTCTACAGTTGCCACTTCTGTTAATGGATCTGGACTAGACCCCTGGAGTCTTCCTCCTGATGCACGGAAACCATCCTCAGGCCCCTCACTACTTATTTCTGGTAAAGTCAAGAATGGATTCAAGGATTGGATTCCCTCTAATGAGTAACCGTCCTGCTGACAGTTTGCATTGCTAACAACAGTTGGCAACTCCAATAGAGTTGGCTGCAAAGAATTTTCCACTGACTCTGTATACAAGTGTTGCGACCCCTGAATATCAGCAGAAGTAAAAGACAAAAATGGGTTTTGGGGCTGCATAATCTCTCTACCTGATGATACAAAATCAGATTGAGATTTCTCATCAGCTTTAAATGGCTGCATTGGCAGGGATGAACCCTCACCATGATTGATCCATTCTGCCTGTGATGCTAGTGGAGCAGGTTGAATTTTCCCTATTCTCCATTGCACAGGAGGTAGAGGTGGCAATGGTGGCATCTCCTCCAGATTCTGAGGGAGTGGGTCAAAGCTGGGAAAGACAGAGTCAAATGGATTCCTTGATGGCATGGTGTCATTAAGTTCTTGACTTGCTGATTGCATTAGAACTTCTTGGTTTGGAATAGCATCTTGTTTGGAAGAAGCATGTAGGCATTTTTCCTGAACAATGTCACTCACAGTGTGTATATCAGACTGCAAATCTGTTGACTTAGAACCTGCTTCATCTTCCTGCAGACATCCTGTGCCAAGATGATCAGATTGCAATTCCAGTGCCTGCTTAGAAGGAACTCCAGGCTCTTCAAAGTGAGGTGAACTCCGAAGAAATAATGGCACAGAATTTTCTTCATACGTGATTGCACTTGCAGATTCTGCAAAATTTTTATCAGCTTGCAACTCCGCTGAGTGTTCTAAAGAAGTTTCTACTTCTGGGAGATAACAGGTAGGCAAACACAGAGCATCTTCGCTAGAATCTGCAGAATGCCTCAAGTAGGCATGTTTTGATTCCAATCCCTGGTCATTTGATTCTGAAGAAGGCACTGTACAGACACCACTCACATGAGAGCAGTTTTGCGTTTGATCAGCAAGAGCCAACTCATGAACATGTTCAAGTACTTCTAGATTGGAATGATCATCAGAGACTGCTTCGTGTGGACTGGAGTCCAAATCTGTAGGAGCAACTTCCAACTTTTTTATTTCATTTTGTGTCACTGGTTCTGTACAACATCCTGGAAAAACTCCCTCATTATAGCCCAATCCTTTTTGACGTGGACTCTCCTTTCCAGAATGAGATTCTTGAATATCTACAAGATTGCTGGATGGAGAGCAGAAAAGATCTGAAGACAGACGACTGGCAACATGAACAACATCAGTAGAGTTAGTTGCAACAACAGAAGTAACAGGACATGCACCCACATCATCTTCTAAGTTTACATGCTCATCCAGGCCATTATCTAAATAATTGGCTGAATGCTCAAGAGGGACAGAATGTTCTCCCTGCACAACCACCTTGCTGGCAAATCCATCTATTTCCTCACCACCAGCACTCCCAGAAATTTCTTCAAGTTTCATCATATTTTTTTCAGAATAGGTTACCCCTGTCAAGTCATCTTCAACTGGTGAAACATCAGCTGCTATATCTGAGTGTCGATGCTCCTTACTGCTATCAACCTCTGGAGTTTCCACCATGCCAATTAAATTTCCTATGTTTACTCCCGTTGCTGCAATAACATGATCAATTTCAGAATCTATGTGAACAGGCTTTACAACATCTGAACCAACAGACACTAATGTGACACCTGAATCCACATCAATTTCTGGTAACACTGAGCAAGGGAACTGCTCCTTGGATGGTGAAATAACTGAAGGTGGAGAATCAGTTTTCTCTTTAACCAAATTTTCATCACGAATTCCATCTTCATAATCTTTTTGAAGCACTTCCTTCCTAGGGCCATCATAATCTTCCTTTTCATGATCTGACACATTTGAGGTATGCATAAACACATTTGGATCTTCACGATCCGACTCTTCCACAAAAGAATTTTCAGACACTAATGTGACACCTGAATCCACATCAATTTCTGGTAACACTGAGCAAGGGAACTGCTCCTTTGATGGTGAAATAACTGAAGGTGGAGAATCAGTTTTCCCTTCAACCAAATTTTCACGAATTCCATCTTCGTAATCTTTTTGAAGCACTTCCTTCCTAGAGCCATCATAATCTTCCTTTTCAGGATCTGACACATTTGAGGTATGCATAAACACATTTGGATCTTCATGATCCAACTCTTCCGCAGGAGAATTTTCAGAAGAAGCTTTAAGTATACTATTAAGCACTATCTGGGAGGGAACATCAGATATTACTTCGGATGAATAAGGCAAATCTGTACCACTTTGGTCAATTTCTGGCGATTCAGGCCCAAGTTCAATAAATTCAGAGGATATTTCATCTGATTCTGTTTCTTCTAAGGAAACTCCAACTGAATTTGCAGCAGGAACTGGAGGTGGAAGCAAAGGATTTGAGTCTGAAAGACATGAACTACAAGATGCTTCTCCAGCATTAAGGATTGTGTCTTCCTCGATGCACTTGTTATTGAATGCTATAAGCTCGCCAGATTGGGTTCCTAGAGTCTCCACATGAACAGGAGGAGTGTCTGATGGTGAATCCACAACCTCTGGTAAAGAATTTTCAGAAGGGGATACTTTCACTTGTCCTTCATTATCAGATGGTGTATTCTCGGTAAAATTGCTAAGAGAATCACAGTAAGAAATACTAGATTTCCCTTTCTTAAATGAACTTTTCCCATCATCAGATATAGAGGAGTTTCCAAATGACTGAGTATCTGAAAAATTAGCTTGTACTTCCAGATGTTCCTCATTTGCATCAGAATTTGTCCTGTGTTTCCCAAGCTTCAAGAAACCCTGATCAATTTTAGGTTTGTACTCATTATCTGTTTCCATTTCTGACTCCATCGCAGTAAGAGCATCCAAGTAGTTATCTACCTCACTCATCAAGTCATCAGAATGGTCTCCGTCTAGACTTCCCTCTGTTTTGCTATCTCCATCAATTGCCATCTTGTGAATGATACAAGGAGATTCATCTTCCTCACCACCAGCAACTGAGTCAGGGACCTTCACAATTTCTCTATTAATATTCTCCTTGTTCAACTCATGTGTAAGAGGTTTTAGTACAACTTCCTGTTCAACAGTATACGAATGCATGCTTTCCCTTCGTTGTGATGATTTTTCTGGAGGACTTACAATACCAATCTCAAGTATTTCAAGCCCCGATTCACTGGAATTATCCAATGTTAACTTCAAAGGTGGTGAATTAACAGAAACCTCACAAACCACTTTATGTTCTGGCGAAGGAGTCCCCAGGAATTTCTCCATGTAACTTTTTCCAGGTTTCAGATCAAATGGAGAACCATTTAGTTGCCTTCTCTTCAATTTCACAAGACGTGCAGGATCAAAATGACCATTCTCAACATGCTCCTCCAAAAATAACTGATGCAATCTGCACTATTTGACAATAAATTGTGTCACCAATCAACCACTATAACTTGGCATCTTAAGCAAGAATGACCTAATACACAAATAGAGGGATAAGAGCCTCACTTGGCATGTGATGTTGGCCCTTCTGGTGTAGTTTCTCCATTCCTCCAGAGCGATCCTTTCTTCTGCCAGTAATAAAGGACCAAATTATATCCCGAGCATTAAAAGAGAACAACATTGATCATACAGAATTAGAAAAGGCATGAGCTCATACAACAATGTCGCGTAGCCATAGATACCATAAAATACAAAGCAAAGTTTTTTTCTCTTCATCCATAGCTAAAGAGATTCTAGCCACCCTAAAATTGAAACTTGTAGCACTCTCAATTCTAATTATTTTATTAAAATGGAATAAGTCAAACTTAAAAAGTGTGAAACCTTCAGCCATAACTTCACTGATAAACACTCGTATAGAGACTGTATCACAACTCACTAATAACAGCCTAAAAGTAAAACCTAATTGTTAATATAATTCTATGTTGACAAACATAAATCAATCAAAAATGCACCCAACAGAAACATCAACCACAAGAGCAAAGTCTCAACCTCACATGCCATTCATTTTCGATTGAGATTCCCAGGTTGAGCCTGGGAGCTGTTCTCAAAGGCTACAGGCAGGCTTAATAGAAAGCTAGAAAGGAGCAAAACAAACAAACAAACAAACAAACAAATAAAATAGAACTTCAAAGAGAAGAAGAAGATCCATAAATAGAAATTGTATTCAAATGTTTGTCAGATTGCAATTTGATCCCAAATGAAGCAAGAAAATTAGAGGGAAGACCAAGAATTCTTTCTATCATATGCTCAAGGTTTTCCATTAGAATTAAGTTAAAAAATACAGGACTACATAATAAACAATAGGAACTAAGTAATCATTATAAGTCCTGTATGTCTGTTTAAGCTTAAAAACATCATTGCAAGGGATAACAATCACCATTTCACAAAATCCACTCTATGTATATTCTCTCCAGGCAGGTCAAGGATGACCAATTTCGCAAATATACAGCAGACAGAAGCATTTGGTCCAAAAATATCTTTAGAAAAGGCCTATGTTAAAAAATACTAACATAGATACACACACCCAAGAATTTCCATCCTATATGGTAGAATCTTTTTACTGCATACCTTCACTTTTCGGATTTTCTTCTCTCTCTGAACATCAACTATTGGTATTCCAGAGGATGCTGCTTCAACTTTACAGAATGATGGATCAGTGTAACGCTTCAAACATGCTCCAGCACCAGCAAGATCAAACCTGTGAAAACACAGAAGAGCATAAGCTTTTATCCCTTCCTACAGAAGGAATTCCTCCAAACTCAACATTGAAATTGGAAAAAACAAATAATGATATTCATACTTGTCCAGAAGGAATAACCGTGGGGGACCTCGGCATTCTTCATAAGAATTCATCACAAAACGAGGTAAGTGTCCACGAGTGACCAGATTCTGCTCCATGCGTAAATTAGGATGCCAGTCAATGCCTACAATAAAATTTTGCATTTAAATAACAATGGCCTTCAGATTGCCAATTCAAAATGTTAATTATTCAGGATGCGAGAACCCTTAGATTTCCAGAAAAGAAAATCATCCATACACAAAATAGATGCAGCATATGAAACTTAGGAAGCTTGTTGAACAAAAGGAAATAGAACAAATTAACTCCTAATGTGTTGACACTGTTAAACAATTAAAGAAAATTTTCATTACAATATGAACAGTTGAACACAGGATGCTCTATATGCATGCACATGGGGAAAATGGATAAATTGCAAAGAATAACTACGTAAACTATTTGCTTTAGCATGAGCTATTGTCTTGAACAACAGACCAACAACCTTGAAAATAATTTCATGGACATAAGCTTCTGCTGGCTAAATTTCGCTTCCACCATAATAAGTAACTTAATATTACAATCTATAGGAAAATAATAATTTGAAAAGACATCTTCCTTCACTAAAAGACAAAGGAAACTTTATATTGTACATGTAAAGCATAGTGGGTTAGAAAAGGGCCACAAATGCCATTTCCACACTCTTCAGTTTAATGAAACAAATAAAATGAGCTTCTACAATCACTAGTTCTCAAACTTGCAATCACAAATGTGAATATGTTGATTTTAAATGCTACTAACAATTTCAAATTAGCAACAGCACCAAAAAAAAGGGGTTCCAATTCAGGGTTGCTCAATCAAATGTTGTAATTTCCTTTTTGTACGTGCATAATCCAATTAACCATAATGAACTTTCCAGTGACAGATAGTCAGGCAGTTCATGCAAAAATAAACATGCAGAAGTTTTCTAACCTGCATTTGTAAAGAATGGTGATTGATCAGTTTGAGAGAGAAAAGCCTTCTCAATTGATGGAACTTCAGCCTCAACCTGCTGAACACGAGCCATTAGACCATGGCCTCTAGCTGCAGTTGCCATTACTTCTTCATGCAAGTCATGAAATACCACAGCAGCAAACCTTTAACCACCATGAGAAAAAACAATAAACACATTTGTTACATCCCAATTCCAAAATCCTAATAATAAGTAGAAGAGGGATCAAATTCTGTGACATGGTGAACAAGGTTGAGCCAAAAAGGAGGACTAACAGAAATCATTTAATAAGAGCCAGCCAAGTGAGGTATAAATGAGCCTCTGCAGGAGAGTTTTAAATGATAATCACTTGCAAAGAAGGCCCAAAATTCTTTTAATTTTTATGGTTCTAAATACTATGATCTACAAAAACTAACTGAATATCAAATTCAATGAGATTCAGACTACAAGCAATGAACATCATACACCATTTCGAGAAACATAAAATAAATGAAGAATATACAGAACTTTCAATGCTCCAAATTTTAAACATAAAATCCAATTTACAGAAATAGCAAAATCATTAATTCTAACTAGATATATAAAATGCTCATTCAATTATCAAACAGAACCATATGAAGATCCTCTCTTAAAATTTTCATCAAGCATAACCCCCAATTAACTTAAGACCATCACTAGAACATGACTAACCAATTCAAACTTCAATTATCTAATAGCTTCTTTAAATTTTAATAAAGGAGTTTAAGAGATTAAGAAGCTCTCTCAGTTTCCACTAAATTGTTCAATTTGACACGCAACTTAATTGCTAAATTGAGAGAAAAAGGAGAGGGCAATTTGAAACTCGAAAAGCCTCCGTACTAAACCATATTCCAAAAGCACAAATACAATCCGAACTCACACTTGAACCAAAATTCAAAACTCAACGCATAGCCCTCCTGAACTAGCATTACAAGAACCAATAAAATTCATTCTGGAACCAAAACCAAATATTTAAAATAGAAAGAAAATGAAAAGAGAGAAACAGAGACTGACTCAGCTAGGTCTCCAAGCTGGCGCAATACCCCAACGAGGCTAGCCATGGCAACTCCTTCCAAAAGAGCCTCCGGATCATCTTTATCGGTAGCTCTATAAAGCTCCGGATCGGCCAAACTATACTCATTTCTAATCTGATACCTCGCCAGCGGCATTTCCACAAATAATCACTAACACTCGTCCCCAAATATATACCACCAAAAACCCTCTGTTTCTGTTCTTCGATTTTTCGATAAAACTACATTCCCTGGAGAAAGAGAGCGAGCAAGATCTTTTTGGGGCCTGGGGAATTGAAAATGTGAAATTAATGAATGTACAGGAACACCACTACACCAGAACCAGACAAGACGTGGAGATAGTCTGTGAGGATGAGTGAGTATTTTAATTTAATGTCTCTAACTCACTCATTAAAATTAGTGTTTACTGATAAAATTAATATTAAAAAATAAACTTATGAATTTTTTTTTGGTGAATCAAATCCAATTAACGTTCTCAATTTTTTTTTTATAAAAAAGTTATCTTTCATAAAGAAGTATATATCTCAAAAAAAATTTAAAAAAATTATAATTAAAATAAATATAAAATTAATTTTATTTCTAAATTTCATTAATCAAGTTAAAAAGATTAATAATATTCAGCTAGTTTTAATTGATACAGTAACAGGAAATACGCTATATTCAAAATTGATATCAAATCATTTGAGATGAGTTCGATTATTAAAAATTAAATGAGAACTCTTTATCATATTAGATAAATAAACAAAAATTTATAAAAAAATATAATTTCAACTTTTATAAATTAAAGACACTCAAATAAAATAAATAAAAATATTTATTCAAAATAATAACAAACAATCCAACAAATAAATATTATAAATAATAGATATTAAATAAAAATAATAATGAAAAAATAGAGAGATAATAATTAATATGTAGAAAAAAGAAGAAGAGGGATAAAAAGAAAAAAAAAATGATCACTAAAATAAGAGGTTACATTATTATTATTATTATTATTTAGGTTTTTCCCTTTTTTTTAATAACTTGTGAAATGGATCATGTTAATTTTTCTCGCATATTTAATTATCTAGGTTGGGTTTGGATCTTTCGGTGATGTAGCCTACATCATGTTGGTGGTGCTAGTATAATAATAGTAGTACGTTAATAAAATTTTAATTGGCTTGAAATTCAAGCAAAAGAAACCTTTTTCCAATTTAATAATCATCTTTTGTGGAGAAATGGTAATAAAAAAATCAAGTGTAACAATTGACTATCGCAAAACAATTGTACTAAGTTAAATTACAAAATAACAAAAAAAATATATATTACAATAAATTTTAATTATATATAATTAATAATTTTAAAGATATACATAACATATATTAATAAAAATAATTATATATTTCAATTTAATTTATATTTAATTATGCGAACGCATATAAATATTAAAATATTTTAAAATTAAAATAAATAAGTATATATATATGTGTGTGTTTTTAATTAATAGCAAGTATTTTTCATAATTATTTTAAATTTTTAATAATAATTTTATATAAAATTAGTTTTTGAATTCAAAAACTATACATTTTAATTATTAATTTAAAACTTATCTTTTAATTTTTTGTTTTAGTTAACACTATGTGTAACGGTCAAAAAAAAAAAAAAACACTACGTATCAAGGTTGAATAATCTATCATTATATTTGTTTTTTAAAAGTCAAGTTAAATAAATACTTAATTTATATATTTAAAAATTATCTTTTAAATATTGATTTAAAAAACTAAATTATAATTATTAAAATAAAAAAATTCATTTATCGGTTGTATATATTCATAATGGGATTGATATTAAATTATCAAATTATTAATCTAATAATAATTAGTTACTGCATTTTCAATGCATAAAATGAAGATATAATATATACAGTTTTTTTTTAGAACTTAATGTATACAATTTATTAATTCTTTAACGCTCGGAAATATAAATGTTAATATCATTTTGCGCTGTTACAAAGACAATCTAATGACACAAGTTAATTCACGAATTCATCCAATACATATAACACCAATATCAACAAGTGTAATTTATTTACTAATTATGAATTAATGACTTTACCATGCAAATAAATTTAATAAAATATTTAAATTTAATAAAATAATAACAATAATAATTTATATATTTTAAAATAATATAAATTAAATAAAAATACATGATCAAAATTCTTGCAAAATATAGATGTACAATAATTAATAAAGTTAATTACTCTCATATTTTTATATTTTTTTAAATTATACTACATCATTTATGTATTTTTAAAATTATATTAAAACATCACTGTATTTTACTTTCGTTATATAATGGGCCATTCCGTCAAATTTTTTTCTTTTTTCCGTTAGTTAAATTCTAAAAAGTCAATTTTTAATTAAATTAATTACTCTGACGTTCTTATGTTTTCTAAATTATACTAAATCGTTTATATATTTTTAAAATTATACTAAAATATCCATATATTTTACTTCTGTTAAAAAATTAAAATTTTCAATTATTTTTATCAATAACACAAAAATACTAGCATTATGACCCTTAAATTTCAAGAATAATAAGTGATTCTTTTTGTTGGAGAAAAACGTACATAAGAAATGACTTATGTGATTTATAACATATATATGAAATTGTATTTGAGAATTATATTTAATTGGTGACAGTCGTGATTGCGTATAGAGCATAATTGATAATGACGACAGTGAAATAAGTGTTGGAGATAATGATATTTCCTTAATTTAAAAGGGTCATAATGCATTGATGTTTATAATAAATATAATTTAAAAAAAAAAAAAAAATTTACTATCAGAAAATAATTTAAGAATCTCATTTTTTAACGGAAATAAAATACAAAGAGGTTTTAGTATAATTTAATATAATTTAAAAAAATGCAGAGATGTCAAAATAATTAATTTAATTAAAAGTTGATTTTTTGGATTTTAATTAATAAAAAAAGAGAAAAAATTAGATGAAAATATCTCATTGTCTAATGAAAATAAAATATATGAACGTTTTAATATAATTTTAGAAACACATTAACGATTTAGTATAATTTAAAAAAAATAAAAATTTAAGAGTAATTAATCTTAATTAATATTAGTGTCGTATGCTTAACATTGCAGACTTTGCAGTTAAATTGTTTTTTGCAATTTTAATTTATTTTATTTAGAATTTAAAATATTATATTTTAGAAAAGATAATATATTTTAATTTTTTAAATTATGATTTAAAAAATATTATAAATTAATCCCCTTTAAAAGCCTAATTACAAGGGATTAGGATATGGGCCTACCTTCTAATGGTGCATGATATATGAGGGTCCACATGTGAATCAAGTGAACCAGAATTTGTTGCACTGTAAATTTATAGTTTGTCTTTAATAGATTCTTCTTCTTCTTAACTTTTTCAACTTTATGAATGAACAGAAACTTTTAAGATTTTGATTTGATTTTTCTTATTTCTTTGTTTTTTTCTTCTCTGTGTTGGTCCTTTTTTATTCCTCTCTCACATGCCAACTAACCAACAAAGTTGGTGCTGGTGCTGTAAATGGTACGCCATATTCACATGACCACTAAGCATGTGGCTATTGGCTACATTTACAATAGGTTTATTTTTAAAAGAGAAAAAACAAAACTTTTAATTATTCTAGTTGTAATTATAGTTCTAACTTTTAATTAATATAGGTAATCATAGTTTATAGTTTAATTATTTATTGCCATTATAGTCAAGCTAATAATTTCCTTTTTACGGTTACATACAAATAAATCTATTAAATTACATGTAAAGTTAAGTGTTATTCATATAACGTTTACATTAGTATATGTCAAAAGAAAATTAATTTTCTTTATATAAAACAACTAAAATTATTCTCATCAGCATGCTTAATTTTTGGTAATGTGTTATTAATTTTACATTTATTAAATAATTTCAAGAGATTTAGAAATAAATGCAAATAAATAAAAATATAATATAATTTGTTAAATAACGATGAACTCTTTTTTATGTAAATTAAGAAATATAGTTAATATAAATCAATTATATGTAGTTTTTTTTCCTAAAATGTCATTCATAGGTTTCTATCTCATCATTAAATAATTACTATTTATTCATTGATAACAAATATATAAATAAGGGTATATTAATAAAATAATTATTTTTCTAAAATAAAAATAAAAAAAAAATATGTTTATACTTGGGAAATGAAGCAAGTAATTGATTTTTTAAAATTAAAAATATTGTTATTAAATTAAGATACCAATCATCAAATATCAAATGAGATTTATATGAGTTTGTATAATATGTAAAATGTTAGGATATGGGATATAATGATGTAATCTTTGCTTGAAAGCTTAGGCAGGTACATATGATATTTGGATATAAATAGAATTTTAAAAATATCATTTAAAATAAATTAATATATTTAATTTAAAATTTTTTTATTTTTAAATTTTAAAATAATATTTTAAATTAATTAATTAAATATTTAAAAAATTATTTAATATTTTTTAAATTTTAAAATAATATTTTATATTTATTTTAAATAAATTCAAACATGGGTTGATATCAGCTAAGGTATTGTAGCAATTTCAAAGGCCGTTTCCAATCTCCATCGGACTCTGACCCATTGAGGATAACATGCTAACAAGTACATTATTGTTGTTTAGTTTTAGCATTACTTTTTATTTGATTATTTTTAATGAATATCCTTTACAGTTATTTTAAGTTAAAAATAATTATATTAAAAAAATATATATAAATTAATATAAAAATAAATTAGATGAATTTTTTTTTAATATAATTATATTTTATTATAATCACTATCATTTTAAATAATAAATCAAAATTTTTAATTTTTAATTTATTTATTATATTTTTAAATTTACTTATTTAATATTATATAAATTTTTAATTATTAATAAAAATTCTTAAAATATTCATTAAAAAAAATAATTTTTATTAATTAAATTCAAATTTTAATGTGCATTTATAAAGTAGTGGAATTTCACCTCCACTACTTTAAATCTCCAATAACTTAATTATTATTTTTAATTTTCCTTCCTTGCTAAGCAAGATGTAATTTTGTCATAAACACAATAATTCGTTTAATAATATTATGAATACTATTATAATAATTTTCACCTACAATAAATTAAATTTTAGTAATCAAATTAGAAATCCAAAATTTAAGTATTTTTCTACATCATTTATCCTGTATCTATTTAACATTGTTATTTAAGTTTATTGGCAAAAATAATGTATATGTTGATAACATTAATTAAAAATTATTTCAATTAAAAGAATTTCATACATCATTTTAATAAAGTAAAAAACACCAATTAAAGTAATTGTGATTTAAGTTTGTTTATTCACCAATGGGGCAATAGATTAGAAGTTCAAAATATGATACTTTCATCTTTTTTCAATAATTTTCTATATTTAAAAAAAAAAAAAAAAAAAAAAAAAAAAAAAAAAAAAACGTTTTTTAAAAAAAAAAAAGATACTGAAACAATGCGATTGACAAAAACTTTACGGCCCGCAACCAGAGGTCCC
>CANXYC011751498.1:0-10316 GCA_948193065.1 Aleurites moluccanus
AGATGTGTTATTGAAATTGATAATAACCATTTTATGTGCTAATGTGATAGAGTTGCCTGGTTGCAACTTAATGTAATACTTGGTATGAATTAGTTAACTGCATATTGAGCAGTTATTGATTGTTATGAGAAGAAAGTCAAAATTTTGGATGCTAGAATTTGGATTCCAAAGTGATAAGTATGAATCTAGAATTAGTTTCAATTCTGTTATTCAGGCTAGAAAAAAAAATGATAAAATTCGATGGTATAGCATATCTAGAATATGTAATGAATGTGTGAAAAACTTTAATTAGGATTGATCGGATACCTGTGGTCCGAGAGTTTCCTGATGTTTTTTTTTAAAAAGTTGTCAGGGGTACCTTGATAAAAGAGATAGAGTTTGGAAATTAGGTGTATCTAGGCACCTATTGAATTGAAATAGCTAAAGATGAAATTTCAGAAATTATTTGATGAGTTTGTCATAATAGTTGTAGATGACATTCTTATCTATTCTAGGAGTGAAGAGAAGCATATAGAGTACTTGAGGACTATGTTATAGACACTATGAGAAAATCAATTGTATGTCAAGCTGTCTAAATGCTAGTTTAGCTAATTGATATGGGTATGGAGTTGGATTTGGATCCCAGGATCAAAACTAGACTCTGATAGCCCAATGTTGGGCTAAGCCATTGTAAATTGATAATATTAAAGTGACCCAAGATCAAGAAAGATGTTCAAAAAGGTTAAAGCATTATAGTTATGAGATGAGGCTATGTGTTATGGAAGTTCAAAGGTAAGTGAGATCAATATTTACCATTGATTGAATTACAGAACTAAAAAGGATGGCCATTTAATATTGGTGATCATGTTCTCTTTAATTATCACCTATGGAAAGTGTTATGAGATTTGACAAGAAAAGAAGGTTGACACCAAGATATGTGAGACCATAAAAAGTATTAGAAAAGATTGACAGTGTAGTGTAAAGTTTGGCTCTTCCTTTAAGTATGAGCAACATTTATCTAGTAATCTGTATTTGAATGCTATGGAATTTTATGCAAGAACTGTTACATGTATTGAAAGTGCATAATATTGAAGTTAATAAAGAAATCTCATAAGAGTAGAGCCAATAGAAAGTGTAAATTATCAAGTACGACAATTTCGGAATAAAAAGATTTCAATGGCAAGAGAATTATGAAGGAATCAATATATGGAAAAAGTGTACATGGGATAATGAATAAAACATGAAAGTCAAGTGTTCGTTCTTGTTTCAATCTTAAGATCCATGTTTATTTTAAATTCGAGGACAAATTTTTTTAAATGAGGGTAGAATGTAATACCTTATATTTATGCATAACAAGTTTTTGTGAAATAAGTTCTCAATATATGGATTAAAATTATCGAAATGGCTAAGGATAATTTTAAAAACTCAGTTAGAGCGAAAACAAGAAAATTTTTCTGAAATCGTCGGTACCGATATCGCTACCGTAAAATAGCAGTACGGTCGACAAATGAATTTCTGAATTTGGATTGAGGGCATATTATAATGTATATTCATGTGTGAATAAAGTAAAAAAGAAATATAAGAAAATGTTTAAGAATACTGATAAAGTAAGCGATGGCAAATCCATAAATAAAGGGTACTTTAGGTGAATAGTGAAAATTCGACAGTCTGAGTTTTAGAACAGCTCTGAAACTATTTTTATTAATTAATATTAATAAAAATATGATGTTTGAATATTCACTTTGAATTCCAATTCCCGACGGAATTGTCAGAATAAATTACTGAGCGAAAAAGGAACAAAGGCAAAATTTTAGAAAATTGGAGGACCAAAAGGATAATTTGCTAATTTTTGTCTTACTATAAAAGCAAGACATAGCCAAAATTTTCTGAATTTTTGGTTCTTCATCCATAGCTCCATTTCTTCATTTTCATTGGATTTTTTTTCATTGATTTGTGAAGAAAAGTTGTTACAAACCTAAAATTAAATCCATATAAGCATTATTTCATCAATTTTAGCCATATAAAATCAAGAAAAATTGAGGAACAAAGCAAAAGAGATTTTGGCCATTTTGGAAAATTTGGGTAAGTTGTTTATTTGTTAGATTTTATGGTTTAATTAGGTTGTTTTTATGATAATAGAATTGGATAAATGGTTTAATTGCATCAATTGATGCATTAAATAATTTTCTCGAATTTTCTAACCCTAATTCAAAGTTGTGAGGTTTGATTTTGTGCATATGAGTTAGGATGTGTAAATTGGCAATGGAATAAGTTAATTGGAGTGTAATTGATGCTCGTATTATTGTAGAAAATTCGAACAGAGAAAATCGCCGATTTTGGCCTATATTGAGGAATTGAGGATTTGGGTAGCAAATCAAGTTTGCTTGGTGATTTGGAGTGATAGGTGAGTCTTCTATGCATCAAATTACTTGCCTAAATTGACAAAATGCCATTTGGAATCCAGTTGTGGAAAATTCACCTTGGTCGAACCTATTTAGGGCAATTTGCCTAAAGTTTGTGCTAGATTTTTGACTTGTGTTTCCTTGCCTTTTTTATTCAATTGTTGAAGATTATTGAGTTGTTTTTGTTGCCTAGGGAATTGCTTCCATATGTATGTTTATTGATAATTGGGGCAATGTCAATATTGCACTGAAACCATGCCAAAAAATCCGTAGGCTAACCATTTGAATGTCACCATCGCCAGCGACAATGGCATGCCAATTGCGTCAACTTTTTGTCCGCAAATGACCAAAATATGTTTGTTCCCATTTTTGGTTTTAGGCCTTTGGTCATTGTTTAATTGATAATTATTGATGTTTTATTGACTTTATGCTCATCCAATTGATTTCTGATGAGTTATTGATATTACTGATGCCATTGTTTTGAAATGGTATCTATTGATGTGTTTATCGCTTCTATTGACTCCGAGGTAATTTGACAGAGATGCCATTTTGACAGGATAGTGAGTTCATGTTGTCGGCCTTGTGCACATTGTATTGATTGATACCCTATACTAGGAAGGGATGTCCTAGTCATAACACCCGTACAATCTTATGTTATTTATATATATATAGTGATTTGTGCTTGGCACCTTTCTATGCATTTCATGGCTCTATATCTGTCATTTCCATCTTGTCCATGTGATTTGTACTTCATTGATATGATTGTTTACTTACATTCATATTCTGTACTTGATTCTGTATTACAGAGACTCTGAGTATATTGATCCGTTTATTTCTTCTGCCTACTGCTTATTGATATTCCATTATTTGTTATTTGTCGATGCATATTAGATTCACTGAGTATCATATATACTCACCCTCTCACTATTTTCCCTCTCAGGTGCAGAGTAGGAGGCAAATATCCCAGCTCTTTTGGCTCTTTATGGATTCGGCAGATTTTGTGTCAGTGTAATATTATGAATACTGTATTATTTTCTATGTTCATATCCTAGCTGCTCCATGGATTTTGTACAGTATAGTTAGTGTATGAACATGTATGTATAGGAATATTGGAGATTATTAATGATATGAATATGGTATTTACAGAATGAATGGCAGAGTGACAGAATGATTACTGTCATGTGATTGATGATTGGTAAATATGTTTCTGCTGCGATATTGTGAATTGATTGTAGTATATATTTCCACTGCAATATTGTTAGGATTGATGTGATTGATGGGTTCTATGGGTGTCGGTCGCCTCGGCATCTCCCGCAACCTAGGACCGTTGCGATCCTGAAACGGGTCGTGATAGATTGATATTGAGCTTATTGATATGGAGGATACCATTGTTGCATAATGGTGTCCATTGATATGTTGTTTCCTTATATTGATTTGAATGTGGCTTGACAGAGCTACCACTCCGACAGGGTAGTGGGAAAATACTGTCAGCGATATGCACATTGTATTATTGGTGCCCTAGCTAGGAGGGGTTATGGTCCTGGCCATAAGACCTAATCAGTCTTATGCTTACTGATATGGATATTACTAGAAACTATATGTTCGCATATAGTCCATACTGATTCTACTAGAGATTGTATGATTTCATATAGTCCATCCCTTTATCTATATTTCCATATGATACCGAACCTATGACATGTTCATTGACTATTTTGTTACCTGTTATTGATTCTGTATATTGTTTATTTTGACCTATTGGCACTATTGTTCCATTTGTTACCTATATTTCATTGGTGATGCATATAGATTCACTGAGTATCTTATATACTCACCTTTTGTTTGTTTACCCCTTTCAGGAGAGGAGTAGATTGAGGAATCCTGTTGTCTATCATCCGATGATTTCTACTTGTTGTTATCTTATGTATATATATTTAAAATTCTGTATTTTGATGTTCATAATATAGCTGCTCCATGGGAGTATGTATGGGATAGTTAGGATATGATCATTCATATGTATGTTATGATATTATATGAGATGTATGATGATCCTATGGTATGATATAATGACTGTTATAGTCAATTGCATTAAATTACAGTAAGAAATACAAAATGATAGAATGAATTGTAACTAAGTAAAATGGATAATTAAATGATGGTTATAGATTATGCAAGTGATACTGGGTTCTACGGGTGACAGTCACCATTGGCATCTCTCGCATCCTAGTACCGTCGCGATCTGAAAATAGATCGTGACAGAGGTGGTATCAGAGCTCTAAGTTATGGATATTGGAATTTTAGGTTACAGATGAATAGTACCCGAATTACATAGGAATAGTGACTAAGTATGGAATGGGGTAGAATTAAGTATACCATGGAGCATAGGATTTCCTTTGACGTCTTTTGCTGTTATCGTCTATTATATGTTATTATTCTGCATTTCTATCATATTTTGAACATGTTTGTATTTTTCTCGACAGATTACAGAGATGTCTGACGAGAGGGACAAAGATACCTGTGAGGCAGAGGTAGCTTCCAATGAGTCTTTGGTGAGGGAGATCTCAGTTTCAGAGGGTCCATCCAGATCCTGACAGACTACAGAGGATACAGAGAGGGGCGATGACCCCTGGAGAGTTGAGATTATGAGAGGATTGATGGAGTGACGTAGAGATATGGTTGATTTAAGGCGGGAACGTTGGAATGTACTGCCACCACTAGTTCCAGCAGCAGTGCGTTCACTTGTGGCCCTAGAGATAGTTCCAGTGGCACCGGCTCCTTGCAGCAAGTAAGGGTTCTTGGGGAGTCTGTTGTACAGGGAGACCGTAGAGTCATTGAGGAGGGTGGTGTATCTTTGTTTAGCTTTCTGAAGCTAAACCTGCCTGAGTTCAGGTGCGACAGAGGCAGTGACCTTGTGGATTTCTTGAAGGAGGTAGAGAAAGTAATGAGGAGACTACCTTGTTCTGAGTTGAGAGCTATGGAGCATGTTGGGTTGTTACTGAAGGGGAAGGCATGGACTTGGTTTTCAAAGAGGATGGAGCCCAGGTTATATGGTGAGCATCCGCCTACATGGATTGAGTTTCGACAGGGGCTTATTGATGAGTTTATTACGGAGGGGGTGAAGACCTATAACCTGATTAGGTTTGAGCAGTTAGAGCAGGGAGACAGGTCTGTTAAGGAGTATGCAGAGGAGTTCATAAAGTTGAGTAGGTATCCTCATATTGTTCTTACTGAGGATGATTATATTAGCAGGTTTTGGAGGGGTTTGCATGCTGCACTTCATAATGCATTATTGGCTACTGAGTTTACATTTTTTATGACAGTTATTGATAAGGCCACACAGATGGAAGAAAAGTATAAGATAGAGAGGGCAAAGAGGGACTAGAAGAGGAAAGGAGGTCCAGGATCTTAGGTTAGGAGGGGGGAAAGCAGCTCCTAGCCTAGGCAGGCAGAGTCAGTGCCACGGTTTGATCAGAGATCTATAGCTAGTAGTCAGAGGAGAAGGATTTATAGTAGGGGACCGCCAGTGGTTCAGTCAGCACCTGCCTATTCTTAGGGTTCTTTGAGACTAGCTGCACAGACACCCAGTATTCCTAGTTGTGGGTTTTGTGGACGGAGTCATGGAGGGGAGTGTTGGAGACAGACTAGTGCTTGTTTGAGATGTGGCCAGCAGGGCCACTATGCTAACAGATGTCCATTGAGGGATGAGCAACAACCATCTGTTATGGTCTCTCAGCTGATAGTACAGACGAGTCAGAATATGGACAGAGAGGCTATAGACAGAGGCAGAGGCAGAGGAGGACAGGCTCCCAGTGGTAGTCAGGCTCCAGCTGGTAGGGGTCAGGGCAAAGTGTTTGCAGTCAACACCCAAAAGGCCCATAGATTAGATAATGTGGTCACAGGTACTATTCTGATTCAAAATGAGATTGTAGATGATTTATTTGATTCGGGTGCTACTCATTCCTTTGTGTCACCAAACTTTGCACCTAAATTGAATAAGGAAAGAAGATTGTTAGATGTGCCTTTGATGATTGTTACGCCTATGGGCGAGAGTGTTGATGTGGACTTTTGTTATCTTGATTGTGTGATTGAGATTGATGATAACATATTGTGTGCTAATTTGATTGAGTTACCTGTATTAGAGTTAGATGTTATTTTAGGTATGGATTGGCTTACGAGGAACTGAGCGGTTATTGATTGTTATCGGAAGAAGGTCGGTTTCAGCCTGAGGGGCAGCTAGAGTTTGAGTTTCAAGGTGATATTTAGGAGTTTAGGGTTAATATAGTTTATGCTATCCAGGCTAGGAGGATGATTGGGAAAGCTTGTTTATCTTATTTAGCACATGTGATAGATGTGCAAAGGTCTTATATGCAGCTTAATAAGATACCAGTAGTTCAGGAGTTTCCTGATGTGTTTCCTGAGGAGTTGCCAGGATTGCTCCCGGGTAGGGAGATTGAGTTTGAGATTGAGGTGCTTGCAGGCACTGACCCTATATCTATTCCTCCTTACAGAATTGCTCCAACTGAACTAAAGGAATTGAAGGTGCAGTTACAGGAGCTATTGGATAGAGCGTTTATCAGACCGAGTAGTTCTCCTTGGGGTGCACCGGTACTATTTGTAAAGAGGAAGGATGGCTCTTTGAGGATGTGTATAGATTACAGGCAATTGAACAAGGTGACAGTGAAGAAAAAGTATCCATTGCCTCGGATAGATGACTTGTTTCATCAGCTGCAAGGTGCCAGCCATTTTTCGAAGATTGATCTGAGGTATGGGTATCACCAGTTGAAGATTAAGAAGGGTGATATACCTAAGACTGCTTTCAAGACCCGATATGGGCATTATGAGTTCTTGGTGTTGCCATCAGGATTGACCAATGCACCGACTGCTTTCATGGATTTGATGAACAGGGTGTTCAGGTCATTTTTGGATAAGTTTGTCATTGTATTCATTGATGACATACTTATCTATTCTAGTAGTGAAGAGGAGCATGTGGAGCATTTGAGGATTGTTTTGCAGGCACTTCGGGAGCATCAGTTGTATGCTAAGTTATCTAAATGCCAATTTTGGCTAACCAAAGTGTGTTTCCTTGGGGATGTGATATGCAAGGATGGTGTCCTTAGAAAATTGAAGCAGTTGCTAATTGGCCTCAGCCTACCAGTGTTTCAGAGGTTCGCAGTTTTCTGGGTATGGATGGGTAATACAGGAGGTTTGTGAAGGATTTCTCCAGGATTGCAGCTCCATTGACTAGGCTGATGCGAAAACATGAGCGTTATTTATAGACTGATGAGTGTGATCATAGCTTTCAGACTTTGAAGTATTGCCTCACCAGTGCTCCAATGTTGGCATTGCCAATAGAAGGGGAGAAATTCACGGTGTATTATGATGCTTCTCGGATTGGATTGGGATGTGTGCTGATGTAGAATGATAGGGTGATTACTTATGCTTCTCGTCAGTTAAAGAAGCATAAAGCAAATTATTTGACACATGATCTGGAGATGGCAGCTGTAGTATTTGCGTTAAAGATTTGGAGAAATTACTTGTATGGATAGAAATGCGAGATATATACTGATCATAGGAGTTTACAGTATATATTTTAGCAGAAGGATCTGAATCTTCGATAGCACAGATGGGTGGAATTACTAAAAGATTATGATTGTGAGATCCTTTATCACTCGGGTAAGGCCAATGTAGTGGCTGATGCACTGAGCTCATATCATGGTGAGCAGGAGACCCTTGATCCGAGAGATGAGGGATTTGGCAGATATGGGAGTGAAATTAGATTTAGGAGCCTAGGATCGGAACCAGGCTTTGATAGCCCAATTTCGAGTGAAGTCACTGTTAATTGATGATATTAAAGTGGCTCAGAATAGGGATCCTTATCTACTGAAGCTCAAGGGAGAGGTACAAAATCGGAAGGTGATAGAGTTTACAGTGGAGGATGGCATACTGAAGTGTGGGAAGCGTATGTGTGTACCTAATTTTGATGGGCTACGGGATTGAATTATGAGAGAGGCTCACTATTCAGTGTACAGTGTACATCTGAGAGATGTATATTGGTGGCCTGGTATGAAGAGAGATGTGGCTCAGTTTGTTTCCAAATGCTTAGCCTGTCAACAGGTTAAGTTTGAGCATCAGAAGCCATCAGGGTTACTTCAGGAGATTGAGTTGCCGGAGTGGAAATGGGAGCAGGTTACTATAGATTTGGTAGTTGGTCTACCGAGGACTACCAGGGGTTATGACTCCATATGGGTGATTGTAGAGCGGTTGACAAAATCTGCTCATTTTCTAGAGGTTAAGACCAGTTACACGGCAATTTAGTATACACAGTTGTATGTGGATAAGATTGCGCGACTTTGTAGAGTTCCTTTGATGATTATTTTAGATAGAGGTACACAGTTCACCTCCCAGTTTTGGCAGAAATTTCAGGAGGCTATGGGTACCCAGTTATGGTTTAGTACTGCTTTCCATCCGCAGACTGATGGGCAATCAGAGAGGACAATTCAGACTTTGGAGGATATGCTTCGGTTATGTGTTTTGGATTTCAAAGGTAACTGGGATTACTATATGCCATTGATTGAGTTCTCTTATAATAATAGTTACCACTCTTCTATTGGTATGGCTCCATTTAAAGCACTACATGGTAGAAAACGTAGATCTCCAGTGTATTGGGTGAGCCAGGGGAGAAGTAGTTTGAGGGGCTAGAGTTAATCAGGGAAACTATGGAAAAAGTGCCTATGATCAGGGATCAAATAAAGGCTGCCTTTAGTAGGTAGAAGAGTTATTCTGATCAGAAGAGAAAGGATGTACATTTTGTAGTTGGTGATCATGTCTTCTTTAAGGTCTCACCGATGAGGGGTATTATGAGATTTGGGAAGACGGGAAAGTTGTCACCAAGGTTTATAGGTCCATTTGAGATTCTTGAGACTATAGGTAATGTGGCCTATAGATTGGCTCTTCCACCTAATATGAGCCATGTACATCCAGTTTCCATATATTGATACTGCGGAAGTATGTGTTTGATCCATCACATATATTGGAGGTTTAGGATGTGGGTCTCAATGAGGACTTGTCGTATGAGGAGCTACCAGTGGAGATAGTTGATAGACAAGTCAGACAGTTATGAAATAAGGAGATCCCGATGGTAAAAGTGCTCTGGACAAAACAGTCTATGGAGAAGTGCACTTGGGAGAGCGAGCAGGAGATGAGGAGCAGATATCCATTCATGTTCCAGCAGTGAGGTATGTATTTTAATTAAATTTGAGGATGAATTTATTTGTAGGGAGGTAAAATTAAATACCCTAGAAAGTTATGACATATATGTATGATTTAGTTCTCAGTATGTGGTTCAAAAGTCTTAAAATGGTGGGAAATAATTTTAAAGATGCAGTTAAAAAGCGAACTAATTACTTTTCCAGAAAGCGACGGTGTCGAAAACTATCACGACTCAACTTGAGAGCCGTGACGGTCCTAGGGTACGGGTGTTGCTTATGCTACCAGTACCACGAAGAACCCAAATAACTGTACTATATAGCATGCAATTCAATAATAAGCTTAATATGGCTTGATAATTTTGTAAAATTTGGGCAGCATTTCCTCTATATAAGGAGTATGCCCAGCTGAAAAACATGCAAATAAGCACTTCCACTATATACTTCAACATCTATCTCAAATCAAGGATCCCTCTGGATCTCCAATATCAACTCAATATATACATCTAATTGTTTTGATGTGTATAACATGTTTAAATGGTGAAAGGATGAAAACAAATTGATTTGGAGCAAAAACATGGAATGGCCGAATGTTGGTATGTTTAGGGTTTGGATTGCATTTGATAGTTTTAGGTGTTTAAAGGCTTAAACAAGTTGTAGTTAATGTGGAAATGATGAATTGGTGATTGAAAGTTGAAAAGGAAATCATTTAAGCAAATTCATGTTTTGGCCG
>CANXYC011751688.1:0-13426 GCA_948193065.1 Aleurites moluccanus
TTATTTTGTATAAATTCTCATATATATATATATATATATATTTTTTTATTTTTATATATATATATATATATATATATATATATATATATATATATATATATATATATATATATATATATATATATATATATATTCCATTCATTATATAATAGCTATTTAATTAGTAAATTTAATAATTAAATTTATTTTTTATATTAAATAATAAGAATTTAATGTTATCAACTGATCCTTTAATAAATTAATAGTTATTGTTTAGTTATTAGTTATCATTAGCTAATTTATTGTTACTTGTTACTTAATATTTATAATTAATTATTATTAATTTAGTTATTATTTAGCACCATATTAATAATTAACACTTAATAATTACTACTTATTAGTTATCACTAATTAATTAATTATTATTTATTAATAAATACTTATGATTAATTATTAATAATTAATTATTTAATATTTAACCATTTATGATATAATTTTAAAATTTATAAATTAAACATGAAAATAATATAACTGCTATAAATTATAGGATGTATAAAAAATTATAAATAATAATTAATGATATAACAATTAAATTTTTAATTAGGTAATTATTAATATTTTTAAATTTTTTAAAGTTGTATAAAATATATTTTGAATTATATATATGAAATTTAATATAAAATTTTTGTTTCAGTCTTGCATGCAATATAGTAAAAAAAATTATAAAAAAATAAAAAGTATTTATAAATTATAGTAAACTTAATAAATATTTATATTTAAATACAAAATCCAATTAACTTGAAATTAAAAATAAAAATTTAATAAAAATAATTTAAAATCTATTATAATATGTAACTTTACTAATATGTTATGTTATATTTATTAATTTATAGAAATAAGTAAAATTATTAAGATAATAAATTATTAATAATGTCCAAAAAGTTGAACCTAATATATCAATATTTTATTATATATAACTAGTCATGGACTCGTATTTTGTACTTTTAACACCTGAGATTTTTTTTTACTTGTATATATTCTGAAATTCTTATAATGATATATATAAGATTTGTTTTGAAAGTGAGATTTCTTTGTTTTGATTTGAATTATAGAGTTTGTGTTTATGCAGAATTTTATTAATTTATATTCAAGATTTTAAAGAAATAATTTGAGATATGTTATAGTCTTATGTGTCTAGTTTATTGATAATGACTTGGTTATTTTCCTTGGACTAAGTTCATTAATAAGCCTTTGTTATATATAATATGATATTTTATTCATATGTTGTGATCTCTTAATCACTTTTACATACATGTTGACCCACTACATGATATGTATATCACGGGACATACATTATATAATATTTTTTTCCAATGAGAGTTAATTTATTAGTCAAATGTGCACAGAGGAAACTTGGTTGATAAGGTATAGTACCAGTGTTCCACCTAGAGAGAATCACAAGCTCTAGGCATATGCCTGCGCAAATATATGTGCCACGTGAAGGTAACAAGGTTACCCAAACGTTATGATATGATATCAGTTCTATGTTATGTTTATTTGATAATGTCATTCTTTATAGGCATTTATATTCTTAAAAACAATCATGATTTGATATTCATATATGTATCATGAAATTATTGGATAGTGCTACCCTTTGTAAGCACTTATGATATTAATGTATATGTTATGATTTCTTTCTAGTACCCTGGTACATGTTCAAGATTTGCTATTTAAGTATTATATATATGTTATTCATTCTGATTATTCACATCTTACTGAGTTGAAGGTTCACCACTCTTCTATGGATTTTAGGTTCTAGCTTAGCTCGAGAGATAGTTAATCCTAGAGACAGAGCTTTTTGATTTCCTTCTCCACAAGAAGACTCTTTTATGAAATATTTTTAGATAATAGTTGAATTATATATATGTATTCATGCCTATAAGAAGTATATTCTTAGAAGCTCTGTAGATGTGTGTGATGTTGCTTATTCTTTTGTTGCCATGGATGGCATTATAGACTTTTCTTTGTTTCATATTGATGTTAGAATTATCTTTTGATCGGTAAGGAACAAGAGAAAATGTCATATCAGATTGATGAGATATATAAGATATGGATGTTTGGCATGATGCTAGTATATATTATATATTTAATCTAAGTTAGCTAAGGGTTCTATGGGTGTACGGTGGCTTTATGCCTACCTTTATCCTAAGACCGTCACACCGGTAGTTTTGGGGTGTGATAGAGGCGGTATATGAGCTATAGATTTCTCAACCATAAGGTAGATAAATAGATGTGTAAGTTCCCTAGCATGAATGTCTGATTAAGATAACTATGGAGCATAGGATTCAATTTCGTCATGATATGTATTGTTTGGAATAAATCTGTGTTAAACTGGTGTTATGAGTCTAAAATTTCTCTGTTTTCCTTATCAGTTTAGCGATGCCTCTGAGACGTAGTCATGGACCAAGTAGAGGACGTGGTAAAGGTCGTCCTAGGCGAGAATTACCTTATGAGGAGGGTTCAGTGGGTATAGTGGGAGGTGAGGAGGTTCCTCTAGAGCCACAGGTTGATGTGGTTGGTATGGCTTAGCAATTGGATCAGTTGTAGAGAAGCTATGAGGTTTAAGCTGAGTTCATTACTCAGCAAAGAGAGCAACAGGTACCTCCAGTACCAATAGTTCCAATTGCTCTAGTGGTTCCTCCACCACTACCAACAGTTGTGCCTTTGGTTGAGGAGGTTTCTTTTGAGCTGTTCTTGAAGTTCAAACCTTCTGAGTATAGAGGAGAGGTGGATTATACAGAGTTTCTGGATGAGATTGAGGAAAAGGTTCAGATTTTGAGGATCTCAGACAAGAGATCTGTAGAGTTTGTTGGCTATTTGATGAAAGCTGGAGCTAAAGACTAGTTTAGGCCAAGTATTCAGGGTAATGCAGATCTTTCTTGGAATCAGTTTAAGGAAAGAGTTATCGAGGAGTTCCTTCTAGAGAGTATAAGGGAGGCTAAAGCTATTGAGTTTGAGAGATTGGTTTAGACTCCTGGTATGACTATTTCAGAATATGCAAAGAAATTCAGCAAGTTAAGTAGATTCGCTCCAGTTTTGGTTCCTACAGAGGCAACACAGATTCAGAGGTTACGTAGAGGACTCATAGCTTCATTGTTTAAATTTCTAGCTGCTCTTGAGTTTGACTCATACTATAGGCTTCTGGATAAAGCTAGAGTGATTGAGAATAGAAAGATGGAGGTTAGATCATAAAGGGAAGAGAAAAGAAGATGAAGATTGGGAGTTCCTCTAAGAAGGTTAGTGGAGTGAAGAGTATTAATGTTTCACCTCAGTTTGCTCCCTAGAGTGAATATAAAGGACCTTCAGAGAGATCTCAACAAAGGCAGAACTCCTCTAGACCAACACCTCAAATGAGTTATAGTATTGCCAGTTTAGCACCACCTAGGACTACTATTCCTCCTTGTCCTATGTGTGGTAAGCTTCATAGAGGAACTTGTCACTTGGGGATAGGTGCATGCTACGGGTGTAGACAGCAGGGTTACTTGCTTAAGGATTGTCCAAAACCTTCTTTTGGATCTAGACCTCAGACTTCTCAGCCTTCAGTCCAGATGGATAGGAGAGTTGTTGGTCAGCAGTCTGGCATAGGCCAAGGTATTTTGGTAGAGCTATAGAGGGAGGCAGAAGTTTAGGTTAGACAGTTGGTCAGACTGCAGTTCAGACACCTTTGGGCAGAGGTAGAGGGAGAGTACTAGCTTTGACACAGTAAGAGGTGCAAACTTTTAACACTGTGGTCATAGGTATTCTTTCGATCCAAACTTTGAATGCTAGAGTTTTATTTGATTCAGAAGCTTCACATTTTTTTGTTTCACCTTATTTTGATAAGAAGTTGAATATGCCATGTGTATTGCTTGAGAATGCTTTGGTTATATCTACTCCTTTCGAGGAAGAGATAGAGGTTCAGCACTTTTATCCATCTTGTGTAGTTAACATAGATGGTAAGAGTTTAGAGTCAGATTTGATTGTGTTGTTGGTGCTTGAGTATGATGTGATTTTGGGCATAGATTGTTTATCTAAGTTTTATACATCCATAAATTGTCATGAGAAGAAGTTAGTATTTAAGCCACCTTCGGGTGAGGAATTTGAGTTTTAAGGAGAAAGGAATGAAGAACCCTATAATGTGATATCCACCATCGGGGTGAAGAGATTGATGAGGAAATGTTGCTAAGGATATTTGGCATATATCTGTGATACTTACAAGGAAGTGAAAGGCTTGGAGAAGATTCTTGTAGCTAGTGAGTTTCCGGATGTATTTCTTGATGAGTTACCTGGGCTGCCACCGGATAAAGAAATTGAGTTCGGTATTGAGTTGCTTCCTAGCACTAGTCTGATTTTTTCCTCCATACAATATGGCACCAGTAGAGTTAAGAGAATTAAAGACTCAATTGCAAGATATGCTTGAAAAAAGATTCATTCAACCCAGTAATTCTCCTTAGGGTGCTTTTGTGCTCTTTGTGAATAAGAAGGATGAATTCATGAGAATGTGTATCGATTATAGGCAACTCAATAAGATCAACATTCAGAATAAGTATCCTTTACCAAGGATAGATGATTTGTTTGACCAGCTGCAGGTTGCTAGTCATTTCTCCATGATAGACTTGAGGTCTGGCTATCATCAGTTGAGGATTTGGAATGAAGATGTGTTTAAGACTACTTTCTGAACAAGATATGGTCACTATAAGTTTCTAGTGTTGTCTTTTGGATTGACTAATGCACCAGCTACTTTCATGGATCTCATGAATAGGATCTTCAAGCCATTTTTGGACAAGTTTTTCATAGTATTCATAGATGACATTCTTGTGTATTTTTAGAGTGAGAAAGAGCATAAAGAACATCTTCGGATGGTCTTGTAGATTTTGAGAGAGCATCAGTTGTTTGCTAAGCTTTCAAAATGTGAATTTTGGCTTGAGAATGTTTGTTTCCTTGGACATGTTATGAGCAAGGATGGACTAAAGGTTGACCCAAGGAAAGTAGACGCCATTCTTAGTTGGCCTAGGCCCACAAATGTTTCAGAAGTTAGGAGTTTCTTGGGTTTGGCAGGCTACTATAGAAAGTTTATTCAGGATTTCTTTGAGATTGCAATTCCTTTGACTAAGCTTACTCAGAAGCTAGTGAAATTCCAATGGACGGATGCATGAGAAGGGAGTTTCAACAAGTTAAAGACTTGCCTTACCATGGCACCTGTGTTAGCTTTTCCATCAGGTGAAGTAGGTTATGCAGTGTATTGTGATGCTTTGAAAGTAAGTCTTGGTTGTGTGCTTATGCAGCATGGTAGGGTAATAGCTTATGCTTCTAGACAGTTAAGGAAGCATGAGGTGAATTATCCAACTCATGATCTTGAGATGGTTGCAGTTGTCTTTGCATTGAAGATATGAAGACATTATATGTATATAGAGAAGTGTGAGATATTTACAGATCATTAGAGCTTGAAGTATATCTTCCAGCATAAAGACCTAAATCTTAGGCAAAGGAGATGGACGGAGTTACTTAAAGACTATGATTGTGAGATTTTATACCATTCAGGAAATGTGAATATGGTAGCGAATGCTTTGAGCATGAAGTCTTTGGGTAGCTTAGCCTACATTCAGGTGAGTAAGAGACCTTTGGAGAGTGAGGTGCAGAGTTTGCATAATATGGGGATCAAGTTTGACTTGTCATATGCAGGAGTGCTTCTAGCATGTTTTCAAGCCAAGCCAGTGCTTATTGATCGGATCAGAGAGGCATAAGATAGAGATCCTCAGTTTGTGAAGCTGAAGAGAGATGTGGAAATAAAGAAAGCTCCAAGTTTTGTTATGATAGATGGCATGTTGAGACTTGGCAGCAGAGTATGTGTTCTAGCAATCAATGGTTTAAGAGATGTGATTCTTAAGGAAACACATCATTCCAGCTATAGTGTTCATCCAGGTGCTACGAAGATGTACCGCGACATCATGAGTTCTTATTAGTGGAGTGGGATGAAGAAGGATGTGGAAAAGTTTGTGGCAAGATGTTTGACTTGTCAGCAAGTTAAATTTGAGCATCATAAGCCTTCGGGTCTACTTCAACAGTTGTCACTGCCAGAGTGGAAGTGGGAAAGGATAACTATAGACTTTGTTGTAGGGTTGCCATGGACTTCAAGTGGGCATGACTCAATCTGGGTAATTATGGATAGATTGACCAAGTCAGCTCACTTCTTGCTAGTCAAGACAACCTACACAACTTCTCAGTATGCACAGATGTATATTGATGAGATAGTAAGACTCCATGGGATTCCAGTTTATATTATCTCTGATAGAGGAGCTCAGTTCACATTGAGGTTTTGGCATAAGCTACAAGAGTCTTTGGGTACTCAGCTTGATTTTAGCATAACATTTCATCCCCAGACAGATGGGCAATCAGAGAGAACCATCCAAACTCTAGAAGACATATTAAGAATGCGCATTTTAGACTTTAGAGGTAATTGGGATAAGCATTTGCCTTTGATAGAGTTTCCCTATAATAATAACTACCATTCTACCATTAAGATGGCTCCTTACGAGGCTTTGTATGGTAAAAAGTATAAGTCTCATTTGTGCTGGGATGAAGTGGGAGAGAAGCATGTTGAAGGGTCTGAATTAATTCAGTATACAGCAGAAAAGGTCCCTATCATTAGAGAAAGATTGAAGACTGCTTTCAGTAGGCAAAAGAGCTATACCGATCCTAAGAGAAAAGATTTTTGTTTCATGGTTGGTGACTTAATGTTTTTGAAAGTCTCACCTATGAAAGGAGTTCTAAGATTTGCTAAGAAAGGTAAGCTATCTCCGAGATACATTAAGTCATTTGAGGTGTTGGATAAAGTTAGAGATGTCTCTTACAGATTAGCCTTGCCACGTCACTTGGACAATGTGCATCCAATCTTTCATGTTTCCATGCTTCAAAAATATGTTGTAGATCCTTCCCATATGTTGCAAGCTCAAGAGGTAGAATTCCAGCAAGTCTTAACTTATGAAGAGGTTCCAGTAGCTATCATTGATAGGATGACCAAGAAGTTAAGGAACAAAGAGATAGCAATGTTTAAAGTCTTATGGGAGAACCAAGTCATAGAAGAATGCAATTGGGAGAGTGAGTTGAACATGCAAGCCAAGTATCCCCACCTATTTCAAGTTTAATGTAAATTCTTTAAATTTGAGGATGAATTTTGTTAAGGGGGGATAATGTAACACTTGAGATTTCTTTTGCTTGTATGTATTCTCAAAATAATTTTAATGATATACATAAGATTTGTTATGGAATGTTTGTTTTAGAAGTAAGATATGTTTGTTTTGATTTGAATTACAGAGTTTGTGTTTATGCAAGATTTTGTGAATTTATGTTCAAGGCTTTAAAGAAATAATTTAAGATATGTTGTAGTCTCATGTGTCTAGTTTGTGAAAGGAATAATTGAGGCATTTAGACTTTTGTAGCTCAAGATAAAGCTGATTTAGCATGTGCTGCCAAAGTGATTTTTTACAGCTTCTGTCATGAACAGTGCTCGTGGACAGTACACGTGAACAGTGTCGTGAACAGTGATTATGAACAGTGATTATGAACAATAAACTCATGATTTTATTCAGGTAGTAGCTTTTCTTTAACTTCATTTTTCTTTCTTTCTTTCTTCTTCACTCTTCTTTCCATTTTCTAATCCTCTCAACTATAAGTCATTTTTCTTCATTTATAAGGTTTTAATACTCCAATTAAGCCTTATTAATGCTAGGAAACACAAATTAAAGACTATAAGAGCATTAATTCAAGCCAAATTCTTCAAAATTTCTTTGGAAGAGAAAATAAGGTAATTTTCTCAAATATTCTCTCTAGCTTGAGTTAAGTTCTTTGTTAACATAGAATAATATTTTCTCAAATATTTTCTCAAATATTTTTAAGTTGTGGGTAATCTTTTGTGAACATTAATGACTAATATTTATGGTTAGATTTAGTAGTTATGAGGAATTATGATTTTTGGATAAATAGTGCTGTGAATAGTAGTTATTCATCCTCTATTAATGGTTAAATTAATGCCAAAATTTGATTATAGAGACTCTACGGATCTTACAATTTATGAAGGATTATTCTATGTGATTGTTTTGAGAAAACCCTAAATTTAAAATTTTGGGCATTTTTATTTAGAAGAAGAGAACTCAAGGAATGAAGGACCTTTTGGATTTGAGCAAGAGTTAAGATTGGCTAGAAAGCTTTTTGGTACTAAGAGGTAAGTGTGGACTTCGTTTCATATGTATGATTCTCCATATGAACATTTTTGCTAAAGTATATTATATTCATATATATGTATATATTATTCATGAGTTCAATTTATTGAAACCTTCCTTAAATAGAATCTTTGAATATTGATAATGACTTGATTATTTTCCTTAGACCAAGTTCATTAATAAGCCTTTGTTATGCATAATATGATATATTATTCATATGTTGTGATCTCTTGATCACTTTTAATTACTGTTGAACCAATACATGATATGTATTTCACGGATCATACATTATAGAATGCTTTTCCTAATGAGAGCTAATTCAATGGTCCAATGTACATAGTGGAAACCTGGCTAATAGATTATAGTATCAGTATTCCAACTAAAGGGGATCAAAAGCTCTAGGCATATGCCTGAGCAAGCATATATGCCACGTGAAGGTAGCAAGGCTATCCAAACATTATGATATGATATTAGTTCTATGTTATATTTATTTGATAATGCCATTCTTTATAGGCATTTATGTTCTTAAAAAGAATCATGATTTGATATTCATATATGTATTATGAAATTATTAGATAGTGCTACCCTTTGTAAGCACTTATGATATTAATGTATATGTTAAGATTTCTTTCTAGTACCCTAGTACATGTTCAAGATTTTCTATTTAAGTATTATATATATGTTCACATTTTACTGAGTTGAAAGCTCACCACACTTTTATGGATTTCAGGTTCTGCTTAGCTCGAGAGAGAGTTAATCCTGGAGACAGAGCTTCTTGATTTTCTTCTCCACAAGAAGACTCTTTTATGTAATATTTTTGGATAATAGTTGAATTATATGTATGTATTTATGTCTATGAGAAGTATACTCTTAGAAGCTCCGTAGATGTATGTGATGTTGCTTATTCTTTTGTTGCCATGGATGACATTGTAGATTTTCTCTTGTTCCATATTGATGTTAGAATTATCCTTTGATTAGTAAGGAACAAGAGAAAACATCATATCAGGTTGATGAGATATATAAGATATGGATGTTTGGCATGATGCTAGTATGTGTTGTATGTTTAATCCAGGTTAGCTAAGGGTTCTACGGGTGTACGGTGGCCTTATGCCTTTCCTTACCCTAGGAACGTCGCACCGGTGGTTTTGGGGTGTGACAGTACCACTTTATTTATTTTATATTTTATTAAAATATCTTAACATATATCAATTATTATTATTATATATTAAATTTAAATATTACCTTTTGATAATTTTGATTGTTGAATATTAATATAAAAATATATATGAATCAAGTTTATTATTTATGGACCAACTAAAAAACAGCTAAAATATATTAATATATTAGTTTTATATATACTTATATATTGGGTAAAATACTATTTAGTCCCTGAGATTCAGCAAAATTAATACTTGAGTCCCTATATTTTCAGAAAATAGCTATCAGGTCCCTCACGTTTGATTCCGTTACAACAATTGGTCCTTATGTCATTTTTTTTTTCAAATTTTCTGTTAAAAAATAAAAAAAAAATTAAAATAAATTATTTTCCCAAAATATCCTCATTTTCAACCTTTAATTTTTTTTCCTTCATTTTCTTTCTATTTTCCTTCATTTTCTTCCTATTTTCCTTTGTAAAAAACTCATATTTATATATTTTGTTATTTTTCTTTATATTGTGATTTTTTTATTTTTTTTCGTGCTTAATTAATAAATTAATTAATTGTGTAAATTTTGGGTTTGTTGAAATTAAAGGAAGTAAAATTTGTGTGTGGATGTTGTGATAAGTGAAATTATATGGAGAAACGTAGGTTTGATTGTGAAGAAAAGTGAAGAAAATTTGAGTTAGGCTTTAATAGAATGGTATGAAAAAGAAAATTTGATGAAGAATTAGGTGTATTTTCATCTTTTAATGATATTTAGCGGCCAAATAGATGGAATGACCAATTGTTGTGACGGAATCAAACATTGGGGATCCAACAGCTACTTTCTAAAAATGCAGGGACCCAAGTATTAATTTCTCTAAACCTCAGGACCTAAATAGTATTTTACCCTTATATATTTATGTCACATCCCAAATATGGAATATGACGGTCCTAAAATGTGAGACCCGTTTAACAACCAACACCCGTAAAATCTCTATTATCAACTGATAAATCACTTGCGAATATATACTCATTCCATGTAAACATTACTAACACATAATTTTATGTATTCATATCAGATCATTATTATCCTCAAATATTTATCTCATATAATTCATGATATAATAGGTAATTAATTTACATTATATAATTACATTTTATACATATATCTAACAACTAGCTCTATTAAACTATGGAGTTTCTATGAAATAACAAAAATAACATGCTTTATGAATTTACATAGCAAAAAGATATCGGTTCTACTGAAGAAGAAAGATGCCTTGGGAACCACAACAGTCTATCTTGAACTTGAAAATGTTAATCCACTAAAGAGCTGAGTACTACTACTTAGTGATCTATAACTATATTGTTATGCATGCAAGCTAGGTAAAAGAGAAAACAATCCACCAAATGCTCATATCAAAGGGAATAATTAATAAATAAATAAATAGATAAGGTAAGTTAAGGCATATGAATAGTAGATAGGCAATATAAATGGAAATAAAACATAATAGATATAGGATCCCGTGCTCATCAAAAAATCTCGTGAGCTACATTTTAGTAGCTTAAAGTCATGAGATGACATAAGGTTAATCAGATTTTATGACTAGAACTTAACCCTTCCTAGCTAGGGTTAATAAATTAATCAATGTATACATTATCGATGGTTCTCACCTACTACCCCATCGGAAGGTAATTTTATCATGTTATCGAGTATTCAGTATAAGGTGGTTTAATGGCACATAAGGGTTAACATATGGCTTCAACGATACAAGAGAAATCATATCATTTCAAGTAACACAACAATGGACTTATTAGGTATAATACTCACAATACAATAATGCTCAATGAATAATATTTATATAGAAATATATCAATGTCCTTTGGTTTAAGCCACATTTTACTATCATTGGTGCCAACATATCATATTGTAATAAGGTTAAGGTTAAACACTTGGTGGATTGAAAGTTAGTTTCATTGAGGCATTTTTACGAACACTTGGTGTGCATGATTTTAACAACATTTTGGAGTATGAATAGATAGGCTAATTTCACAATTCACAAGAACACATTCTAGTTGAAATAATTGGTGCATAAATTCAAACAATAATCAAGAGAATTGGGTTATATATATGCAAAAATGAAGCAATAAAACCAAAAAAAATCGGTCTAGGTGGTTCGGCCAACACAAAGGAAATGGGGGGAACTTCCATAATTTCAAACATGGTAGTTTTTATACATAATAACAAGTTTATAACTCATCTCAAGGCTTGATTGAATAAAAAACTGTCACATCCCAATTTTGGAACATGACGATCCTAGGATGTAGGAACAGCATAAGGCTACCGACACCCGTAAAACTCTTTTATAACCTGTAAACATCACCTGCTATAACATATCTATATCCATATAATCAGTCTATCTGTCATCATCTGTGATCATATCTAATCTCAACACATCTCATATATATAAAATATCAGTAACTAATAATATTACAAACCATACTAAGTATAGTCATCCCAATAATTTACATATCTATGGAGCATAAAAAATATATACAAGTTCAATTTTTATATTATTATAACAAAGCTAGATCCACTAATGAAGAAATCTTGGACCAGCTTTATTCCAGACCTGAAAAGGTAAACCACTAAAAGGGTGAGTATTTTCATACTCAGTGAGTCAATATATATATTATCATACATTAAACTAGGTAGGAAACAACAAATGAACAGTATTAACAACTAACTCATGGATAGCACATTAAAGGACCAAATCAAGGGAAATGGTTTATTATCATCAAATATAGATGTATAAGCACTGGAAGAAATAATAGCATGTATATATAACAGATAATGGTTCATAAAACGCATATCATTATCAATATAACATGTAAATAGCATAAGGTGGATCAGACCCTATGGCCAAGACCATAACCCTTCCTAGCTAGGGTATCACTAGAATTTCATTGTGCACAATGATAATGGTATTTACCCACTACCCCATCAGTAAGGTAGCTCTGTCATACAAACATTAAAATAGGCTAAAGATAGAAAATAAAATACTAAATAGGCAAGAAAATCAACAAGGCTCAATTTCTATAACTTTAGCTCATTTGAGCTGTTTAGGCAAGTATACACATATAAGATCATTATCCTTAATAAAGGAACATTATAGTATAGGAAAAATTCCACAAAAGTCAATTAGGATACAAGTTCAAAATATGTCAAGAAGACACATTTACACTGGTGAAAAAGAAAATTACCCATTTTAACAAATTTGGTAACAATTAGATTCTTAAAAAATTTAACAAAAGTCATTTCGTCGAGCATTTGGTGTGCACCACTTAATATAATTTTGGGACATATTTATCAAAAGCCAAAGTTCACAATTAAAGCCCCAATGGCAACAAACACAAAGGCATTATCAAACAGGATTTATATACATTAATAAACAACACAATCGGAACTTGAATTCAAGGAAAATTCAAAGGAAACTCAAATGAAACACTTTGGCCAAAAAGTTGCAGGAATTTAAATGGATTCAAATTGATCAAAGAAAGATTTAAATATGCATGATAATATACATATAACTCACCAGAACTGACGAATCGATCGTTTATGCGATAAAACGCCGATTTGCCTATAACGGGCAAAAGAAGTATTCTTCGGTTTCCTTCGATTATATAATGAATTTTACCACATATTTATACTTAAATGGATACTAACTAAAATATTTAAAATTAATTAGAATTATGGAATCCTATAGAGAAAATCCATTTCAAACCTAAACTTAGTTTTAGGTTATCTCCAATTTCAATCCAATCTTGAAATCTATTGTTCTAATCATGTTTATAATCACTTATTGAGCTTAAATGAATCAAAAGAATGAAGAAAAAATCATTCTCACCTGAATTCTTCAAGTGGCCGAAATTTAGGTTGGATGGTTCTTCAATTTCTAGCTTGAATTTCTTGGAATTTTCAATAGAAACTAGCTTAATCAGTAGTTTAACCGAGTTTTCTATCGATTTCGCTTGAAGTTTAGATGA
>CANXYC011752064.1:0-13032 GCA_948193065.1 Aleurites moluccanus
GTGATTGAGGTGAGTCGATTGATTCGGATGGGATGTGAGGCGTATTTGGCTACATTAGTTGATACTGCTAAAGCATCAGTTGTATTGGATGATATTCCTATTGTAAGAGAATTTCCAGACGTGTTTCCAGATGATTTACCAGGGTTGCCACCTGAGAGGGAAATAGAGTTTGAGATTGATGTATATCCGGGTACTGATCTAGTTTCTATTATACCATATCGTATGGCTCCACCTGAATTGAAAGAGCTAAAAGTGCAGTTGTAGGAACTCTTTGATAAGGGGTTTATCTGCCCTAGCAGTTCACCCTGGGGAGCTCTAATTTTATTTGTTAAGAAGAAAGATGGGTCACTTCGGATGTGTATCGATTATAGGCAGTTGAATAAAGTGACCGTGAAGAACAAATACCCGTTACCGAGGATTGATGATCTCTTTGATCAATTGCAGGGAGCTTATTACTTTTCAAAAATTGATTTAAGATCAGGGTATTACCAGTTGCGGATTAAAGCAGAGCATATTCGGAAAATTGCTTTCAGAACTCGATATGGCCATTATGAGTTCTTGGTGCTGCCATTTGGGTTAACAAATGTTCCTGCAGCTTTCATGGATTTGATGAATCGGGTATTCCAACCTTACCTTGATAGATTCATCATTGTCTTTATTGATGATATTTTGGTGTATTGTAAAAGCAGAGAAGAGCATGAGGAACACCTCAGAATCACACTGTAGACTTTGAGAGAGAATCAGCTTTTTGCAAAGCTTTATAAATGTGAATTCTGGCTGAATGAGGTGACCTTTTTGGGGCATGTTATTGGGAAGGACAGTCTTAAAGTCAACCTGCAAAATGTTGAAGTGGTCGCAAATTGGCCACGCCCTACCTCAGTGACGGAAGTGCGTAGTTTCCTTAGTTTGGCAGGATACTACCGTCGGTTTGTGAAGGATTTTTCCAAACTTGCTTCTCCCCTAATAAAGCTAACCCGAAAAGATGTGAGGTTCCAATGGGATGATAGGTGTGAGATGAGTTTTCATACTTTGGAGAACTGTCTTATGAGTGCTCCAGTTTTGGCACTACCTATTGAGACTGGTATGTTTTCTATTTATTGTGATGCTTCCAAAATTGGTTTGGGATGTGTATTGATGCAAGATGGGAAGGTGATTGCATATGCATCTTGGCAGCTAAAGAAGCACGAGGTGAACTATCCCACACATGACTTGGAGTTAGCGGCAGTTATTTTTGCTTTGAAGATATGGAGACACTATCTCTATAGGGTGAAATGTGAAATATACACTGACCATAAAAGTCTCCAATATCTCTTACAGCACAAAGAGTTAAACCAAAGCAGAGACAGTGGGTAAAGCTATTGAAGGACTATGATTGTCAAATATTTTATCACCCAGGGAAAGCAAATATAGTAGCAGATGCTTTGAGCTGTAAGTCGATGGGAAGTTTGTCGCATGTATCGGCTACAGAGAGTCCTTTGGTATAGGATCTTCGAGAGTTATTTGCTATGGGCCTACAGTTTGATTTGGAGACTAGAGGGCAACAGTCAGTACTAGTGGCACAGTTTCAAGCGAAACCACTTTTACTTGATGAGATTAAAAGTTCTCAGAATGTCGATCCACAGTTAGTTCGGATTAGAGAGTTGTTACAAGAAAGGAAAGCTCTGAATTTCATAGTAGATGGAGGGGTATTGAAATGTAAAGGGCGGTTATGTGTACTGGATGTGAAGGGGCTTCGGGAGCAAATTATGCTAGAGAGACATTATTCTTCTTATACAGTACACCCAGGCACGACAAAAATGTACCATGATTTGAAAGCCCATTACTGGTGGCCGAATATGAGGGGCGATGTAGCTCGATGTGTATCTACCCATTTAGCTTATCAACAGGTGAAGTTTGAACATCAAAAGCCCTTTGGTTTACTATAGGAGATAGAGTTACCGGAATAGAAATAGGAGCAGGTTACCATGGATTTTGTGGTAGGACTACCACGATCTAGGAGGGTTTATGATTTAGTATGGGTAATAGTAAACCATTTGATGAAATCGGCTCACTTTCATGAAGTGAAGACTACCTGTACTGATGCACAATATGCTCAACTATATATTGACAAAATTGTGCGATTGTATGGTGTTCCGACAATGATCATTTCTGATGGGGGTACTTAGTTTACATCTCAAATTTGGCAGAAATTTCAGGAAGTACTGGGAACCTAGTTGCATTTCAGTACAACTTTTCACCCTCAAACAGATGGTAAATCAGAGCGTACGATTCAAACATGGAAGATATGTTACGTCTCTGTGTTCTGGACTTTAAAGGTAGTTGGGATCAGTATCTTCCACTGATAGAGTTTGCTTATAATAATAGCTACCACTCCATGATTGGGATGCACCATATGAGGCGTTGTATGGTCGAAAATGTAGATCACTTGTGTGTTGGGTGGAACCCGGTGAGAAACAGTTGGAGGGGCTGGACTTTATTCGGGAGACGATTGAAAAAGTTCCTTTGATCAAGGATAGAATTAGAACAACTTTTATCCGACAGAAAAGCTATGCGGATCCGAAGAGGAGAGATGTATAGTTCTTTATGGGTGATCATGTGTTTTTGAAAATATCACCTATAAAAGGTGTGATGAGATTTGGAAGAAAAGGGAAGTTGTCCCCTCGGTTTATAGGGCCCTTCGAGATTCTTGATCGGATTGGTAGTGTATCTTATCAGTTGGCCCTCCCACCGAATTTGACCCATGTGCACCCGATATTCCATATTTCTTTATTAAGGAAATATGTGTCAGACCCTTCACATATCCTTCAGCCACAGGACATTGAACTTGACGAGGAGTTGTCAGATGAGAAGATCCCAGTGGAGATAGTAGATTGACAGATTCATCAACTTCGTAACAAAGAGATTCCGACAGTAAAAGTATTGTGGTGTAACCAAAAAATAGAGGAGTATAATTGGGAGAGTGAGTCGGAGACGAGGAAGAAGTACCCCCATCACTTTAGTGAATCATGTAATTGATTTTGAACCTTGCTAGTTATTAAATTCGAGGACAAATTTATTTGAAGGGGGGTGAAATGTGACACCAAGTCCTAACCAAGCCTAGTATAGTTAAGGACCTTTGAGAATTTTTGTCAATTTATTTGAAATTATTTTGATGTGCTTACATGTGTATTTAATGTTTAATTTCTTATTTGTATAAATAAATAATGATAATAAAATAAATAAATAAAAATAAAATAGCCAAATTAGGTTATAAAAATTGATAGGACTTTATTGCAAAAGAAAATAAAAATTAGGGATTTAATTGATATTTTATAAGGACCCAATTAAAGCAAGAGTGTAAGAGGAAGGAGTGAATAGCATTTTCACTCATCATGATTCAATGGAACAAAGTATTGGTGCATTTTAATCCAAGAGATGCATGGAATAAAGTATTGGTGCATTTTAATCCAAGGGATGCATGTGTAGGCTTCAAAGCTCACTTTATAAGATTGCTTGCATGTGATTATATGGAAAATCTCCACTAACTAATAAAATACTCAGAAGAAATATGCACTCTTCTTCTCCATCACTCTTAGCCGTGATAAACAAAGAGAAAAGAAGAAAAAAATTCTTTTTGTTTTGGCCATTAAAGAACATTGAAGGTTTTGGAAATTTTTTTTTAGCTAGAGTGGAAATCTTCATCATATATCTTCCATTTCATCAAGCTAAGTTCAAACTTGCATTTGGGTGAGAAGTTTGGAGGTCTAGGGTTCGGCAATTCTAGGAATTTTGAAGGTGAGTTTAAATTTCTGGTTAGTTAATGATTTATCTACATTTAAATGTTGAGTTTAATGATTAAATTGAGGGATTAAACATTTAGTGGGTGGAATTCCATTGTGGCCAAATTGATTGTGGAAAATTGGGGGAAAATGATTTTTTGTGTTTCAAGAAGCAATTGATTATATAAATGATGTTAAATGGATCAATTGATGTTAATTGAATGTTTAAATTGAGGTTGAATTTCAATTTTGGAATGGACATTGAAACGAATGGGATTAGGGTTAAGTGTGAGGAAATTTCTTACATATTGATCAATTGAGTGTTTAATTTTCAAATTAATATATTGAATTGACAAATTGAACTCTTAAAAGTGGAGAACAACAATTGGAGGGAATTTTTCGCTTTGGCCGAATGCCCTAATTTGGGAAAAATAGAGAATTTGATTGGTTCTTGTATAATTGGATGCTTTAATATTTAATTGGTAGTTTGAATTGTTTAATTATAAGTGTAATTGGGAGAATTAATATTGAATTAGGAAAAGCCCCTTAAACCGAACCTAATTAGAGCAAATATAAGAATTTGATTTGATTATGTGTATTTGAGCTTAGAATTGTTAAATTGATGTGTTTAATTGTTGAATTATGCAGTTGAATTGGAAAAATTAAGCTTTGATGACCCAACCCCCTTAACCTAAATGGGTATTGAACTAGGGTTAGGGTTATAAGGTGATTCTTGTGTACAATTTGTTAAATGTGAGTGATGTATTTGATTGATAGGTATTTGATGCAAATAGGAAGTAATTGGTATATTTGGAATGAGTTTGAATTGAGTTTAGGTCTTTATGACCTATAAAGTTCAAAATACTTTGGCATGAAATCTACGCTTGAACGTAAGCCCAAACTTACTTTGATATGTTAATATATATGTGAATTTATGTGTTGTATAAAGAATATGAGATTTAAATATTTGTAGCCCAAATTGGGATTTGGCCGAATGGCCTATGTGTGCAAAAAGGGTAACTTTGTTATTTGATAGGAAATATGACCATTGAATGTGTGTATGTATGTATTTGATGTGTATTGTATTTATATGTGATGATTTGAATCCTTACTCAGAGTAAATATATAAATATAGGCGAGCCTCCCGAGGAAGGGACAAGTCGGGTAGTCGATGCGACCGTTAGGGGGTCTACGGCTAGCTAGGAGCTACGTGCCTTAGTTAAATTTTGGAAGTAAGTTTTTATATATAATTATTGCATTTAAGCATCATATGGCATATCATATACATTTGAAATGATTTGATTCGGAAAAACCCTAATTTCATTTGAAATGTCCAATTGGCACAAAAAATGACCCTCCGAACTCGCCTTAACTGTCCTAAACTTTCGACTGATTTAATTTGAAACCTAGAAAGTATTTTAACTCGATACTTGGCCCAATCCTTTCCCTATCCCAAAGCTTCAAATTGATACCATATAATCAACCTAGATGTGTTCATAATATAGATAACCATAAACTTCTCAAAAATCCTAAAATGGACCCGTAATTTGACATGCCATTTGCACTAGCGAAA
Source organism: Aleurites moluccanus (assembly GCA_948193065.1). NCBI lineage: Eukaryota > Viridiplantae > Streptophyta > Magnoliopsida > Malpighiales > Euphorbiaceae > Aleurites > Aleurites moluccanus. Next base: position 5,332 of record CANXYC011752064.1, read on the forward strand.
TTGGGCCCCGGTAAGCCCATTTCTTAACTTTGGCCAGCATATCTATATAATACTTATAACCTGAAAATGAGTTGTTATATGTGGAATTGAGACATATTTGTGAACCTATAACTATTATATGAGACTTTTACATATGATATCATAACAAGGCTACTACGACAGTGTAGCAGGATTTACTGTCGATCATTTACACACTGGTATCTTATTTGACCCTTGCTAGAGAAGGGAGTTATATTCTCCAGTCGTAAGAGCCGATCACTCTTACGTAATTATTGGTTTAACGTTATTGCGTCATATATATATTTGTTAGCACAATTGTGCGTATTGGACATATTTGGCCCTATTTACCTGTTATATCATATGTGATGTGACTCATACTACATGATATTATAGTTTGCCATATTTTGAACCTTTCAAATACTATACTTATAGTTCATCACATGTTACCATATATTTTCAGTATTATTTGTTCTATCCATTACTATTATGGCTCCTAACCATTTCAGGTTCCTATTCAACTTCAATGGTATAAAGTTTCCATGCATTTTTGTATATAATTACTTACTGAGTATTTTGTACTCACCCCCGCAGTTTTAAATCTTTTCAGGTGACAGAGAGGTCCGAGTTCCACAGGCTCATCTTTCTTCGCCGTGGACATTTTGACATATATATATAAATATTATAAATTGATCTTTTATCCAAATTCTGTCTAGTAGCTCCATGGTACTGTAATCCAAAGTATGAGTATTTAGATTGATATGTATATATTTATCTATGTGTGTATATTGATATAGTTGCCCAGTTTGGTATTAAAGCAGGTATGATAATGATGATGATTTATATTATGAATCGAGAAATATGGATGAGTTGGAAATATGGAAATGGAGTGGAGTTGATAAATGATATTTGGAAGTGTTTAATTGATAAATGGTAAATTGGCATGTTAAAAATACAGAGAAAACTCTGTCGGATTTTCAGCAGAAAATTGGCATAATGTATATGTATGAGTTTTGGCACGAGATATGATGTTGTAACATGAATGAACTTGTGTGATATATGAACTACTAGAATGAATAAGGTTTATAAGTATTAGCTAAATTGTATTAGGGGTTCATCGAGGTACTGATAGTCTCAGGCGGATCCCATACCCTTGGATTGTCGCGGCTCCCTGGTTTGGGTAGTGACAATAGGCAATGAACATGGCATTGGAGAATCAAATATTAAAATTTGGTTTCACAATGAACTTTCCAATAAATAATAATAGATAAAGAAGTATAGCAAGTTTCATATTCAATTCAAGAGATTTAATTGATTCCAATGGCTAATATGGTTTCATTGCGATAAAGGTCATTTATAATCATATTGTAATAAAGGTCATTTATAATCAAGAAAGTCATATTTCACATATGCCAAGATAATGGCTTAGTAAGGTTCAATGGATTAATTAAGAAACAATAGATAGCAATGACAATATATATGAGACTTGTAAGGTAGAATCATGACATAATCAATGAACTTAAAACATGGATGAACAATGTAGGTTCTATTAAAGAAAGATATTTATATGTTACTCACCTTGGAAACAAAAAGAACAAAAATAGACTTCCTTCTCTACTCAATATAAACAATAGGGGTGATCATATGGCTCCCTCTCATCTTTGTCTTTTCCTTTCCTCTTGGAAGCTATAACACATAAAGGTTTAATTTAGAGTTCTATTTACACTTAACTTGCATGAAATAAACTTGACAAATACATTGCCTTAAAATTCCCTTATTTTTTTATGTTTTCTTTATGCTTTTCATTTTTGGCAACTCTATCTTCTTTTAATATATTTTGAGTTTTACTAACCCAATTGCTCTTATTCTTCTTTATAATGAAACTAGACATATATAATCTAACATATCCAAAAATTAGGTTATTCTGAGTTCTACAAAATTTATAGTGAATTTCCAAACTTCATCCTGCAATTCTGCCAACTACCTTGCAGAACCTATCCGGCAGGCTCCACTGTTTCTAATGCAACTCATTTTATACATATCCAAATCCCTTTATATTTTCACAGTATTTTAGCTAAGATGCAAAGGAACAACTTTCATGTTTTGAGGTTGTTCTAATTCAAAAATTAAGGTTCTCAAATTTAGAGATTTCAGGGCTACATATTTATGAGTCTGATTTTGAATCCGGTTCTGAGTAAGTAGCACTCAGGAACCCATATCTCCTAGGTTTCTTAATATTTTGCAGAGATTTTTCAAGAACACTTAGTAATATATAAAGCTACAACTTTATGTTTTGAGAATTTTCATTTAATCACTTTAAGGCCACGGAATGGTTGCTCCAAATTTCTACTTAGGCTTAGGATTTTTGCTCTTTTCTGAATTTGAGACTTTCTCTACTTCCTTTATGTTTCTGTAACTTCACTTTAACTTCTATTAATTCATTCACTTAAAAATTCCAGTATATTAGACTATTCTCAAAACCCTAATTTAGCTTCCTATTAAATCATTTAGGCAAGTATTCATATTTGCTACTTAAACATAGGAAAAAGCTAAGAAAAATGAAGTAGTTACCTTACTTGGTTAGCTTTCCTTGTTCTTCTTTGCTCTCTATCACCAAAACCCCCACTTCATCTTCATTTTTCCATCACTTAACTTCATAAATCTTCCATTTCTATCACCATATCATGCTAAAATTTCAGCCACCTTATTTGAATGAATGAAAGAAGTGATTTACTAGCTTAAAATTGAAAGAATTTTGGAGGAGCAAGGTTTGGCAACCAAGAAGCATTTGTGCAGATTTTTCATTTTATTTCTTATTATTTAGAAATAATTTATTTCCTTTAACCAATAAGAAATTGGTTAATTTAATTAACTAGAAGATAATTAATGGATTTATGATATAAGTATAGTGATGTCATAAATCCATTTTTTAACAAATTCATTTTTATTTTTCTTGTGGTCACAAATTAATCAATTGGTAATTATTTTAATTGAATATAAAAACTTGGCTCTAATTCTTTAATGGCTAGCCCCACTATTTTAAGTCACCATTGTTGACTTTTCTTGTGTTTTAATTAAGTTTAATTAAGCTAATTAATCACAATTTAGCTAATTAAGTCATTAATGCATTTTCACTTATGTTTAGTTCACTTCCATTTTATTTTTAGGCACTCTAAGTTGATTCAAATATCTTGAACATATTTCTATATTAGTTTTAATCTCTTAGTTGATGTAGAAAAAAGAATTTATCAATTTGGATTTTCCTATAATTTATTAAAATATTTGAGTAAAGGATGTTCAAATGAATTTCTTTTGAAAAATCTGATTTGATTTCATTTATTTTTCATCTAATTCTTCCATTTTTATTGTCTATTAAAATTCTCTAGGTTTCCTTAGGGTTCTATTTGAGTTTTCTTTAATTGCATTTAGCACATACTTACCTTAAAAATTTAAAAAAATTCCTACTCGATTTGAGCTTCAAAGCTCTATCTAATAATTGCACATACATTGTATATCGAGTTATTACAACTCATCTTTAAATGTATTCTTATGAATTTCAGAGTTAGAATATAGAAAAATAGTTTAATGAAAATATGGGTTTTAGAAGTTGTAAACCCTAGGTTTATGGTTAGAAGAAATTAATACAAATTGAGTTTAGAAATTTTAAAATCTGTATTAAGAATAGAATATTGAAGTTCAATTTATGTGGCCTTAAGAAATGAATTTGGAAAATCATAAAACATGAAAGTTGTAGCTTTAGGTCTTAAATATATTCTTGTAAAATATTTTTATAAGATTTGAAGTGAACAATGAGATATTAGACTATAAGTGAAACTTACTCAGATGGATAGCTCAATAGAAAATGCTACTATGTTTTAATAATTTGAGGACTTTAAATTTTGAATTATGAAATGTACATAAAAAGTGTTTCTTTATGTCTTATCAAAATTTTTGTAAAACGATTTTACCATTAGATATATATATTAGGAGTTACAATCATGTTAGTGGAACCTGCCAGGATGAAAGTTAAAGGACAGCAAGGCTGATTTTAAATAACCACCATAAATTGTGTAGTATTCAAATTAATTTTAATTTTGGATATGTTTGAACTTAGATATCTAGTTTAAGGAGGAAAAAGAATCAAAATAATTGGGCATTTATAGCTCAAGATAACAATAAATAAATAAAGGTTGTCAGTAGTAAACCCTAAAAGAAAATCCAAGATATTATAATACCTGTCATTTTTTTTTTATTTTATCAATTGTATGTTTGTTGAATTGATTGAGGATATAGAAATGTTTGAGGAATCCAGAATTCTGTATGCAGTGAGGGGTTTGTGAGGCTGGTTTCATGACTTTAAAGGAATAATTTGAAAAAGTGTTAAACATAAAAGTTGTAGATTTATATCTCATCTTTAGTTATGTAAACGGGTTTTGTGAAATTTTATATGTGTGAGGAGATATGTCTCCTTGACTAGGACCTGTCTGGTTCATTATTTTCTGCAGGAATCTGAGAATGTTTAATTTTTCTGGGAATGATTGAGGCTGAATGAGCCAAAAGTATAAACATGAGAAATATTCCTTTATGTGCTATGTTGTTGGCTGTAAAATTTTAGGAGAATTGGATAAGTATATCTCAGTTGAGAGTGAAATTAATCAGACCTATTCAGATGATTTTGGACAGTAAAAATCAGGGTGAACTTTAGAAATTCACCATAGTTTGTGTAAACCTCTTTTTGATTTGAATTCTGGATATGTTGGACCTCTGAGTGTCTATTTTAAGTGACAAAAAGAATCAGGGAGTTTGGATGTCTGTAGCTCATTTGCGAGCTGGTTTATTATGAGTTGATGAAGAAGGTTTTCCAGCTCAACAGATATTAGAGGCATTGCGAGCCGGCACTGCGAAGTGGCATTGGCAAGTTGGTATATGCGAAGTAAAATTGCCGAGGTGGTAATAGGAGAAGAAGAGTATTTGGTGAAGAGGCCTTTGCAGAAGTGGCATTCAACAAAAAGGAATTGGCGAAGAGAATGCGAGGTGGTATTTAGTGAAGCGAATGCGAGGTAGCATTTGGCGAAGTGGAATTCAGCGAAGTGGAATTGGCGAAGAGAATTTGGTGAAGAGGATGCGAGGTGGCATTTAGTGAAGCGAATGCGAGGTAGCATTTGGCAAAGTGGAATTCAGCGAGGTGGCCTGTAATATCTGCCATTTTTGAATTGTATTTATTGATTTTTATATTTTTGGAGAATTTATAATTTCTAAATGAGAATGTTGAGAATTTCAGAAAAACTTTTATTTTGGATGCAGTAGAATTCAGTGTTGATCATTTTGTATTCTTAAAGACATAATTTGACAAAGTATAAAACATAAAAGTTGTTAATTCATGTCTTAGCTATAATCCTGTAAAATGGTTTGGTAAAATTCTATGTATGTGATGAGTTGTGTCTATTTGAGCAAGGCTGATCTGGTTGAGAATCTCTGCAGGGATACAGTGTTTGTTTAGAATTACTGGGAATGACTGAAGCAGAATTAGCTAGAGTTGTGAACATGAAAAATGTTCCTTTGCATGTTGAGATGGTGCCTGTAAAATTTCAAAATTTTTGGATAAGTATATCTCAGTGGATAGTAATTTAGATTAGGGCTGTTCAGTTAGATTATGAGGCAGGAGTCTGGGTGACTTTTGGAGAGTCACTATGGTTTGGGCGTGTTGATTATTTTAATTTGAAATTTTGATATGTTGTGTTCCTGCCTATTGGTTGTAAGTGGCAAGAAGAATTGATAAGTTTAGATAATTGTAGCTCAATTGCGAGCTGGCTTAGTGTGGGATGTTCAGGCAGGAAGTTATCTTAGAAGTATTGGTTATGGAGAGCCAGCATAATGCGAGGAGGCATTTTGCAGACTGGCAATGCGAGGTGGCATTATGGCGAAGTGAGTTTGCCGAAGTGGCATTTGGCGAAAAGCTTTGGCGAGAAGCTTTGGCGAAGAGCTAAATGGAAGAGCTAAAGCGAAGAGGATTTGGCGAAGAGGCATTGTGCGAAGAGAGAATGTGCGGAGTGGCAGTTCGCGAAGAGGCGAAGAAGCGCAGAGGCGAAGAGGCGAAGAAGCATTGTTGAAGAGGCATATGCGAGGATGAGTTGCGAGCTGGAATGTGCGAGGCAGCATTGCCGGATCAAGATTGGCTAACTGACAAGTGCGAGCTGGGAAGGCGAAGTGGGATTTGCGAGCTGGCTTAGGCGAGGAAGTTATGCCGAGGTGATTTGGCGAGCTAGTTTGGTGAGGTAGCTTTGCCGAGGCAAGTTTGGCGAGGCGAGCTGGCTAGCGTGCTTCTGGGCAAAAGCCTATTTAACCCCCAGTAACCCAGTATCGATTTTACGATTTTTTTCTTTCTTTCTTCCATTGGCAATTTCAGTCTTCCTCTCAGTTTTGTTCCATATTTTATATTCTAAGGCATTAATACTTAGATTAATGCAATAGACTTCTAGATTAGTCTATATTAAAGCAGAATCATCAAAAGTCTGAGCAGTATTTGCAGAATCTCAATTTAAAGGAAATAAGGTAAATTTTCTTCCTCAATTATTTCTTTGGATTTATTTAAGTCTATGGGGCTAGGATAATAAATTCTGGGTATATAGAATTTATTGCTAGTGAATTGAAGCAATTAATGGTAATTAATGTGGAAGAAATTTTGGAGGTTGAACTGCTGTGAACAGTAACTCTGAAATTTAATGTGAAATTTAATGCAGTTTTCTTTAAGAGATTAATGGGATTATTGTTGGGAATTAAGAATAGAGATTCTAAGATAATTAATTAATGGAAATTATGTGGAATATTGTTGATTGGAGAAACCCTAATTTTTATATATTTGGAAAATTTCTTAGGAGAAGAAATTCAGGATTTATTGAGGAATTAATTGGAAGAATTGCTAAGGAGAAATTAAGAGAAAATTTGTGTAAGGGGTAAGTATGAACATTTACCTATTTCTTGTCTCTTTGAAATAATAAGACTAAGCATATTTGATTTGTTCATTCACATATGTTTATATATTTTTGTATATATCGAAAATGGCTTGATCAATATTTTTGGATCAAGTCCATGTATTCTTGCTTGTGAACCCGGTTTGAATGATGTTATATGATGTTAGTCTTGAGACCAATATGCTTCCTATGAGATTGAAACCCATGACCCATGGATAGAATGCTCTTCCCAATGAGAGTAAATTCATTGGTCCATTGTGCACTTTGGGAACTCAGTTGGTAGAGTTCTATACCAGTGTTCCACCTAGAGAGGACCAGGAGCTCTAGCCACATGCCTGGCCAAGCATGTGTGCACGTTGAGGTAGCAAGGCTACCGATACGTGTGTATGATATGTGATCAGTTCTTCCAGATGATATTTGATAATGCCATTCCTTGTGGGCATTCTATATTCTAAAGATGAACCCATGATTTGAATTTGACATGATTTCATATAATCGATTTATTATGAGAACTATATTTCTTCCAAGTAAAAGCCTCTGACTTACTTCATGCCTATATGTATAATTATTGTTCATGACCATGATTCGACATTCAGTTCTTATAATATTAATGTTCATATCTCACTGAGTTCAAGGCTCACTCTTGTTCTGTGGATTTCAGGTGATAGTATAGCTCGTGAGGGAGCTAGCAGAGAAGATCAAGCTTTTTGACTTTTTCATTCCAAGAAGCTTC
>CANXYC011752234.1:0-11590 GCA_948193065.1 Aleurites moluccanus
TATATATATATATATATATATATATATAACATAATCAAAGCCATAATTATAGTTTAATTAATCAATTAATTAAAAATAATATTTGATAAAACTGAAAATTAAGTACTAAAAATATTGAGTAAAATAAGTGATAATTTTTAAATTAAAAAAATATTTAAAAATTTAATCATTTATTGTATTAAGAATAAATTTTATTTTGTGATTTTTAATTTAATTAAGATTTTAAAATGAACATTAACAAATAATTTCAAATAATTAAATGCTAAAAATTTTAATTTAAAATATTAAATCACCTAATCAAATAGTCCCTTAAATATAACCACTTGAAAGATTGCCCAAATTCTTTTCTGTAGTAATTATTCTATCTATACAAAATGTCATCATAATTATATGAAATATCATCACGACTATCCGTCAAATCTTTTTTCAATTTTGTTCATAGTTTTTAAATTTTATCAATATCATCTAATTTTTAAATTTATATAGTTATAATTGTTTTCAAAAGAGATAAATTGATTAAAATTAAAATTAAAAATGACATAATATTTATGACGAAATTAAAATAATATATTTTTTTCCATCCAACTTTCGTTTTTTCTTTTTATATAAAATTATGAATTAATCGTTATTATATTAAAACTTTTGGAGTTAAAATAAAAAGTGAAATATATTTTTTCTTCTTTTATTTCAAGGTGGAAGTTATAACGTAGAGGAGAAAAAATTGAATTTCTTAAATTGAAAGGGAGAAAGAAGAAAAATAAATGAAAAGAAAAAAAAAAAAGGAAAATGATTTTTCTTAAAAGTGAAAATAATGGTATAGAGACATAAAAATTAGTCATTAATATATTTATTTATTTTATTTATTAATATAATAATATTTTTCTTCTCATTTTGATTAATTTATTTGACTCGAATATAATCGCAATCAAAATTTTAAATTGAAATAAAATTAAATGTTTTGAATAAATCTCACTTGTAGTTCTTAAAATGTAAGTTATTACTGGGAAGAATGTACAATTTGTGAACCCTAAAAGGAGTTCGTCATATCCAAGTTATAGAGAAAAGAAAAGGCACAGTAGCTTGAAGAAAGTAATCTGTAAGATTAGTAAAGTAATACACACCAGCAAACCCACATGATTGGCCTTTAATCTGTCAAAAACTAAACCAATATGTTGCCAGCTCATCTAACAAAACTAACCATCTAACTAATTATGTTATTCAAACCTAACTAACTAAGCTAACTAAACCAGAACATGAAATAAACAAGTAATACAAGTAACAGAAAAATATGTACAAGTGAAAGTATTAAAACCTATATTATAATAACTTACATCCCCCTCAAGATGAGCTTGATTGGACAGGAAAGGCCCATCTTGAATAATATAAAATAGAATTACTTGGAGGACAATGCTTTGGTAAAAAGATAAGCTAACTACTTCCTAGTATGAATACAGGGGAGTGAGATGAAGCCCTTTTTGTACTTATTTCTCACTATGTGGCAGTCTATCTTCAGATGTTTTGTTCTTTCATGTAATGTGTACAGCTACTTGATTGTCATAAAATAAAGAAATGGGCAGTAGCAGAGGCAACTGAAAGTCTTGAAGCAAATATGATATATATTAAAGTTTACAAATAGCAGACCCCAAACTTCTATATTCTGCTTTAGCAGAAGACTTGGAAACAATAGTTTCTTAGATTTCCATGCAATAAGAGAGGTTTATGAAAAAATGCAATAACTAGATATTGACTTTCTTGTTAGTGAATATGCAACTCAATCTGCATCTGAGTAGGTAGATAATTTGATAGATGGCTTAGCAGAAAAGTAAAGACCATGAGATGGACACCCTTTTAAATATATTACAAGATGTAGAGTAGCTTCCCATTGGGAAATCAAAAGGGCACTCATGAATTAGCTTAATTATTGAGTTGCAAAGGTAATATCAGGTCTAATGAGGTTGAGATACAACAGTCTTTCTATCAATCTCCTATATCTATCTACATACTCAATAAGGAATTGTTGGTGTTATCTATCAATTTTATATTAGTTGGAAATAGAGTGGCAACAGTTTTAAATGCTATGAGTCCAATATCTTGAAGTATATCTAAAATATACTTTCTCTGACTAACATACAATCCATCACTGTTTCTAGCCATTTCTAAACCAAGGAACTATCCGGTTGTTCCAAGGTCTTTTATAGAGAATTGATTGTCCAAGTATTGTTTAATTAGAACAATGTCTAAATCATGAATACATGTGACTAAAATATCATCTACATATATGATTAGAGTAAGAAAACTATGTGTAGAAGATTTTGTGAAGAGAGTGATCATGTGGGGATTGTTTCAGGCCAAACTGTTTCAGTTTACTAGTAACTTTACATTCCATTACATGCCTTGAGGCTTGTTTAAGGCCATACAAGGACTTTATGAGCTTGCAGACTTCGTTACTAGGTGCAGAATACCCATATGGCGGTAATATATACAAATCCTCATCTATATAGCCATGAAGAAATGCATTATTAATATCAAGTTGGTGAATGGGCCAGGACTCAGCTGCTGCTATGGCTAGGAATAGCCTTACTATTACCATTTTTTCCACACGAAAAAAACTTTCTACATAGTCCTACCCCTCAATTTGGTTATAGCTTTTAACTAAAAGCCTCACTTTATACCTGTTTATATTAACATCAGGTTTTAACTTGACCTTATATACCCATTTGAAACCAATAAGCTATTGTCCTTTGGATAAGTCAGTGAGTTTCCAAGTTTGATTCTTAATAAGAGCATCAAGTTCTTGTTTCATTGCAACTACCCACTTAGTATAACAATATTATATGTATTATATTATAATAACTTATTATTACATCCTCCACTTCAGGATATATGACGGTCCTAGGGTATGGATAGGTGCAAGGCCACCTAAACCCATAGAACCCCAATTAATAAATTTTCATAAAATTTGGCGGAGTTTCCTCTGTTTTTCCAACCTTTATCCAGGACTCAAGTCCCTCTCTTCATTAAATTACAACAACCCAACCTGCAGAATAAAAACACTTCTAATATTTCCATCCTTATACCCTCTTCTTCAAAAGAATTTTCATACTAAACACCTGATTAATTTCCAATTCAACATTCATATCATTTTCATCAATTGAATTCAAAAGGTTATCTCAACATATATATAAATGCACATAATTATATTATTAATTATCTTATATTAATATTCAATATTTACATATATCAAATATTAGTTAACCATTTCACAAAATTATAGAGCTTCTATAAAATTCAAATACCACATAAAGGAGACAATACATAAATATGTATGGTTCTCAGCTAAAGAAGACGAAGATGGAACTGTATCAATCTATCGAACCTCCTGAAAAATAGTAAACCACTAAAAACAATGAGATACAATCTCAATGAGTAGTATATATGTCACATTACTTATTAAAAAAAATTCAGAAGGAAAGTAAAAGGTTTAACAATATAGAATATAGAATAAATAATGATGAGGAATGACAATAAATGTAGCCATTGGAAATGCACAATAAAATTGGATATGTTTAAGGTATATAATCAAGAATCTCAGTTAGAGATTACAATGCAATATATATAAAGGTATCAATAATTGGTTCACTTTAATGACAGATTTATAATCACTGTATAAAAGCAGAGGTTACAGCTGGTAGCATGCTTATCACTCATACAGCTGATCAGGCTGTATGGCTGAGAACACCCCTCCTAGCTGGGGTTCACTGTAAAAATCTCACTGTGCATAACGCCTGATGAAATTGTTATTCTACTCCATCAGGTGAGTAGGCCTGTCATTTACAATATCAGGATTGGTTTCAATCCAGGTTCCACATTTGCAATGTATAGAAGGCTCAATATTAATTTCAATAAATTCAATGAAGAAATATATATTCATCATAGGATCAAGGTTTAAATCAACAATAAAGCAACAAAAATATTAATGTTATTCAAAATGGCATTCGGCCAAATTTTGGCTTTTCAATTCCAATAGCTATAATTTTGATTATTATGATATCTAAGATGCTTAAGGTATCAATGCAAAGAATCAAAGGTGTTCATGCCAAAATTCAAAATAATAAAAAAGAAATCAGCATGCCCACATTATGTCAAATGAAAGGTAATTCAACCAATTAAACATTTCAATCAATTAGGTTGTCATTTGGTTTCTATGAATCAATGATATGGTTTAAGAATCATAATTGAACAAGGCAATATAGCAACATGAAAATTAGGATTTCATAAGGCAATGAACATTGGCAACTTTGATTAGATTTTATTTCAAGTAAGATAACATATATACACACTCACCTTTACAACTTTAGCTCCAAAACTTATCTCTCCTCTCTAACACAAGCAAAAGGAATGATCCAATAGCTTTTCTTCTTTATCCTTATTCTTTGAAGCTACAAGAGCAATTAGATAGTTTTTAATACTCAATTTACTTTAATTTCATATAATGTGAGTCAAATTGTAACTATCTTTCTCAAAATCTAAAACTTAATTTTCTGTCAGCCGAGGTTCTATAGTCAATGTCTCTGGTTATACTCATCCAATTACTTTAATTTTTTTTTTCTAATTAAACTAGACATCCGAGGATTTAACATATTAAAATTTCATATTTTTCTGGGAACTACACAAATTATGTTGAATTTTCTAATTCTTCCCTGCTTCCTAAAATCGGTCATACAAATCCTATCTGAGCAACCCATACTATTTCATTTATATCTCAATGTGTAGATATCCAAATGATGTTCTGCTTTCACTAAATTTAGATAAGACACAGGTGAATAATTTTTGTGTTTTGTATTTTCTCTAATTTTTTACTTTAAGATTCTCAAAAATATAAAACACAATGGGGTTTAATAATCCAAAACCTAATCCGAGTTAGTGATACTCAGTATCTCATATATCTTTACATAGAAAGAATTTGGTAAAACTTTTTTAAAGAAATATATTGTAAACATATATATCTATAACTTTTATGTTTTAAGAATGTCAAAAATCTAACTCTAAGATCCCAAAAATTAGCTTCTAAAATTCTATCAAGATCTAGAAATTCAGAATTTCTAAGAGTTACTTCTAACTTTATCTTTCTTTCACTAATTTAATCTCTAATCTACTAATTAACCTCACTAAATTAAATTATGAAGTGAGTTTAAAGATGTTACCCCTTTGAAACTCTTGAAAATTTCCTTTAGCTTCTAATAAAAACTCAAGAATTTGATGAGAAGAGATGGTGGAATTTTTAGTTCATAAGGTGTTGATTTATATAATTATATGACCAATTAAACATTTAGAGAAAAAAAAATTATAATTAACTTGGTGGGAGAGAGGCCATTTGGCCGGCTACCCCACCCCAAATTTTCTTTTCTTTTTTTTTAATTATTATTTATTTATTGATCAAATTACCTTTTTGACCTTTGTTTTTTTCAAAAACTACAAAATTATCATTTTCTTCTTATTCTTCTATTTACTATTTACACATTTAGATTTTTTATCAATTTCACTCAATTCTATTTTTAACTCACTCACTATTTATCTAGTTTTAGGTATTCTATAATTGTCTTTGACTAATGCACTTTCTAAATTTTATAAAATTTCACTACCGATACTCGTTTCTTAAAACTATCCTTAATCATTTTAAAATTTAATTAGGATTATTACATTCTACCCCCCCTAAAATAAATTCGAGAATGAATTTAAAATTATACTAACTTTAAATACTAAACAGATAGGAGCACTTCTATCGCATGTCGAATTCACTTTCCCAAGTGCAATCTTCAATTCTATAATTTTTCTGTTGCACTTTCACCATTGGAATTTCCTTATTCCTTAATCGTCTCACTTGCCGATCCACAATCTTGTCTGGAAATTCTTCATACAACAAATTCTCATCTACTTGAATACTATGTGCTGGAAGTACATGAGAAAAATCCAACAAGTATTTCTTTAATATAGATATATGGAAAACATGATGCATATGGCTTAAACTCGGAGGAAGAGCTAAGCGATATGACACATGGAAAACATGATAGATACATGGAAAACATGATGCATATGGCTTAAACTCGGAGGAAGAGCTAAGCGATATGACACATTCCCAACTCTATCCAGTATCTCGAATGGCCCTAGATATCTTGGTGACAATTTTCCTTTCTTTCCAAACCTCATCACTCCTTTCATTGGGAAAATTTTCAAAAATACATGGTCACCAATAGCAAATTGTAGATCCTTCCTCTTTGGATCCGTATAACTTTTCTGCCGGCTAAAAGCTATTTTTCATTCGTTCTCTGATTAGTGGCACCTTTTATATAGTCTCCCGAATCAAGTCTGGACCCTCCTAGTACTTATCTCTAGGTTCCACCCAGCATACGGTGATCTACATTTGCATCCATATAAGGCTTCATAAGGTGTCATACCAATAGTGGAGTGATAACTGTTATTGTAAGCAAATTCCATTAATGGTAGGTATCTATCCTAATTTCCACCAAAATCTAACACATAAAGCCGCAACATATCTTACAGAGTCTGAATTGTCTGCTCAGATTGTCCATCTGTCTAAGGATGGAATGAAGTACTGAAGTATAATTGAGTCCCCAATGCTTCATGAAATTTCTGCCAGAACCGGGATGTGAACTGTGCACCTCTATCCTAAATGATGCATATAGGTACCTCATGTAATCACACAATTTTATCAACATACAACTGAGCATATTGTGCTGTTGTATAGCTGGACTTCACTTCTAGAAAATGAGCTGATTTTGTGAGTCTATCAATAATCACCCAAATATAATCATAGCCCCTAGATGTTTGAGGCAAGCCCACTATGAAATCCATAGTCACTTGTTCCCATTTCCATTCCGGTAGTTTAATCTTTTGTAATAAACCAAAAAGTTTATAATGTTCAAACTTTACTTGCTGGTAGGATAAACATTTGGACACATATTCATCTATTTGATTTTTCATTCCAGGCCACGAATAGAAATCTCTTATATCTCGATACATTTTGGTGGTTGCAAGATGAAATTCATCCAAAATCTTCTCCTGGATCCCATTCACATTAGGAACACAAAGCCGATCACCAAATTTTAGCACCCCATTATCTATCTGGAACTCAGAAGTCTTCCCTGCTTGAACATCTTCTTTCAACTTCATTAATTGTGAATCTGCATCTTGTGAGGCTTTAATTTCTTCAATCAACATAGGCCTCACTTGAAGTTGGGTAATCAATGCTGAGGAATCAGATATCTGTAGCTTCACACCCATATCAAATAATTCTTTTAACCCTTTCACAATTGACCTTTTGTGAATTGCTATATATGATAAGCTGCCCATTGATTTATGGCTCAAAGCATCTGCAACTATATTTGCTTTACCCATATGGTAAAGAATCTGACAATCATAGTCTTTTACCAATTCCATCCATCTTTTTTTTCGTAAATTTAAATCTTTCTGCTGCAGAATGTACTGAAGACTTTTATGATCCATATAAATCTCACATTTTTCACTATATAAGTAATGTTTCCATATTTTCAAAGCAAAAACCACAGCAGCCATTTCCAAATCGTAGGTGGGGTAATTCAACTCATGTCTCTTCAATTGTCAGGAAGCATAAGCAATTACCTTCCCATTATGCATCAACACACAACCCAAACCCACTTTGGAAGCATCACAAAACACAGAAAATCCACCTATTCTAGATTGCAATGCAAGTATCGGAGCTGTAGTGAGACATGTCTTGAGTTTCTTAAAACTCTTCTCACAAGAATCATCCCACTGGAACTTAACTTACTTCCTAGTCAACTTAGTTAGTGGCGCATCTATCTTGGAGAAATCTTTAACAAATCTCCTATAGTAACCCGTCATTCCAAGGAAGCTCCCGATTTCTATAATATTCGTCGATCGGGGCCAATTTGCAACTGCTTCTACCTTTTTAAAATCCACTTTAATTACATCTTTACCAAAAACAGGTCCTAAGAAACATACTTCATCTAACCAGAACTCACATTTTGATAGCTTGGCATACAATTTATGTTCCTTCAATGTCTATAATACAATTCTTAAGGGTTCTTCATGCTCTTCTCGACTCTTAGAATAGACAAGTATATCATCTATGAACACGATAACAAATCTATCCAAGAAAGGTTTGAATACTCGGTTCATTAAATCCATAAATGCTGCAGGAGCATTAGTTAACCCGAATGGCAGCACCAAAAACTCATAATGCCCATATCGGATTTGAAAAGCTGTCTTTGGTACATCCTCTTTCTGAATTCTCAATTGATGATAGCCTGATCGAAGATCAATCTTTGAAAAACTACCAGCTCCATGCAACCGATCAAAGAGATCATCGATTCTAGGTAATGGATACTAATTCTTTATAGTTACTTTATTCAACTATCTGTAGTCAATACACATACAGAGCGATCCATCCTTCTTTTTTACAAACAAAACAGGTACTTCCCAATGTGAACTACTAGGCCGAATAAAGCCTTTATCCAACAACTCCTGCAACTGCACCTTCAGCTCTTTCAATTCAGTAGGTGTCATCCGATAAGGCGGAATAGAAATTGGATTAGTCCTCGGATACACATCAATCTCAAACTCAATTTCTCGCTCTGGTAGTAATCCAGACAAGTCATCAGGAAATACATCTGGGAACTCATTCACTATTGGAATCTGGTCCAACCCTTTATCGTTCACTCGAGTATCAACTACATTAGCTAAGTATCCTTGGCATCCCTTCCTTAGAAGTTTTTTTATTGCAGTAGCAGAAATTATACTGGCTAAACCGCTCTCCCTTTCACCTTGGAAGATAAATACTGGTTGCCCTTCAGTTTTGAACTCTACCTTCTTCCCAAAATAATCAATAGTAGCACGATACAATGACAACCAATCCATTCCCAAAATCACATCCATTTTCAGCACAAGTAATGCTATTAAGGTCACATGAAATTTTCTTTCGTTAATTTTACTATACAATCACTATATTCACGATCAACTATTACTATTTTACCTAAGGGGGTAAAAACTTTTAAGGGTGTTTGCATTACTTTACTATCCTTTCTCAATTTCTTTGCAAATGATGAAGACATAAAAGAATGTGTGGTGCCCGAATCAAAAAGTGCATTAGCTAACTCATGCTGAATAAAAATTGTATCGCCCACAGTAGTGTTTGATGATCGAGCCTCTTGCTGATTAAGGGCAAATACTATGCCTTGACCTCTGGCGGCTGGTGGCTGAGATGAGCTCTATGCTGGACCCTGTCCTTTACCTCTGCTTGCAGGTGCTTTGGAAGTGCCCTGATTTTGCTGAACAGTAGGCTACAAAGCTGATGGTGCTCCCTACTAAGCTCTAATGATAGGGCAGTCCTTAATAAAAATGGCCCTGCTGGCCACACCTTAAACAAGCTCCTGTCTCCCGTCTATAAACACCGGGATGTCTCTTGCCACACCTAGTACAAGCAGGTATAGTCTGTGATGTCTAATCAGCTCTGGATACACTAGCAGCTACCCGCGAATCTGATGAAGCTGCTTTAGATCAGGACTGCCTTCTGCCCATACTATTAGCTGGCTGACTCTGTGAAGGTCTATAAACATTTTCAGCAGGTTTGGACTGTATACTCTGTCCCCCACTCCTTTTTTGACTTCTCTGGCCTCTATTACCACCCTTTCTTGCTTGTTCCCTCTTTGCTCTTTCATCTTTATATTTCAACTCTATTTGAGTAGCCTTATCAATCAATTTTGTTAGGGAAGTGAACTCCACAGCCAATAAGGCATTATGCAGGGATGTATGTAATCCTCTCCTGAAACGGCTAATCTCTGTAGCCTCATCTGGAACAATCTTCCTTGCATATTTTGCCAATCTCTGAAATTCATCAACATACTCTTGCACACTCATATTCCCCTGCTCTAGTCTTTCAAATTGTACCATTCTACTATCTTTCTCTCCCTTAGTCAGAAACTCATCCATTAACAATTGCTTGAACTCTTCCCAACTTGGAGGATTATTACCATATAATTTGTCTTATATATGCCTTGAAAACCAAACCCAAGCTTTATTCTTCAGTAATAAGCAAATCAACTCAATGGCCCGGGCATCGGAGTAGGGTAATCTCCTCATGACTTTCTCTACCTACTCTAGAAAATCACTAGGCTCGTCTCCCTGCTCACCTCTAAACTCAGGCAATCCAAGCTTCAGAAAGTTAAACATAGAAACACCACCCTCATCAATAACTCTATAAGCCTTTTGTCTAATCACAAGCCTCGAAGGGGGTACCATAGGTAGAAGATGAACAAATACTGGTGCCAGTGCTGGAACTGGTGTTGGTGCAGGTTCCTATCTTCCTTTTCTTAATTCTTCTTTCTGTCTTCTCAACTCTTCATTTTCTCTCATCAACTGCTCATTTACCAATCCCACATTTTTATCTATTTCTTCCTCTTCCACCTCCAACCTTCTTCTTATAGGTGGTGGTTCTATAAACTTAGCTCTCTCAGGTGAAACATTAGAAGCTACTTCATCTTCCAATCTTCTACCAAGTCAAGGGGGGACCCCGTCTAATCAGCTCCGATTGAGAAACTCCCCGACCTCTGCCTCATCCTCTAAGACGTCCTTTCGGTGGCATTTTTACTATAATAAATATAAGGAACAATTATTAGTTAACGATAAGCAGATAACACACATAATAAATAATAGACAATTGACGATATAGGAATTTTTATTGCTCCATGATTCATTTAAATTTTATGATACTTATTCTTAATTAATTATTTTAATTTTAATCTTTGCTCTGATACCAACTTTCTCACATCTCCCACTTTAGGAGACATGACGGTCCTAGGAAATGGGAAGGTGTAAGGCCACCTTAACCCGTAAAACCCCAAATAACGATTTTATAGAAAAAAATTGACGTAGTTCCCTCTGATTTCCAACAATTACCCAGGACCAAAGTCCTTCTCTTCCATATATAATCAATTAACTTAACCTATAGAAGAAATTTCACTTCTAACACATTCATCCTTATACCCTCAACTTTAATTATTAAAAGTCACTCACCACAAATCAAATATTTTCATTTCAATATCCATACCATCATTGCTAATTATTTCCACTAGGTTAATATAATGCACAACACTAGGAAATATCATATGTTCAACATATTTCAACATTTACATATTCTAAAATATTATTTAACTTTTTACAAACCATAGAGCATTTTAGAAGTAAAATACCAAAATATGGAGGCTATACATAGAAAAGAAAGGTTCGCAGCTGAAGAAGAGCAGAAGCTGGAACCACACCTATCTACAATCTTCTGAAAAATAATAAACCACAAAAGGGTGAGATAATACTCAGTGAGTAATGTATATATATCACTTTACTTGTGAAGCTAGGTCAAAGAAAGAGACTCACAAAAGAAGTGAACGAATATAATAAGAACAATTTACAAATGGTTAAGCATTTAAAGAACAAATTGGTATTTTAGCCATTGGAAATGTAAATCAATAACAAACATATAACATTGATATAGATATGAAATCATAGTCAATAATAT
>CANXYC011752458.1:0-21252 GCA_948193065.1 Aleurites moluccanus
TTTACATATACTAATCCAATTTCAACAAGCCATCTCATACAACTTAGGTTTAGGGTTTGAAAATTGGGCAAAAATGCTATATGCATCAATTGATGCAATTAAACACATTACCAAATCTAACTAATATCTAATAACCCTAAATCAACCATAAAATCAAACAAAGCAACAATTTACCTCAATTTTATGAAATGACTGAAAATTCCAAGTCCATTGTTCCTTGAATTTTCTTAATTTCCATGGTTACAAATGGATGTAGGATGAAGAATATGTAGTTTGTTTCAAGTTTTCATGGATTTTCCTTAACAAAATTGAAGAAAAATCAATGGAAATGGAAGAAGAAAATTTCAGATAAAGAAATGAAGAAATGGCCAAAAACTTTCTAAGTGTGGCTTATATAGCAAGTCACATTTGACAATTTTCACTTTGGTCATTAAACTCTCCTTAAATTATGCTTTTGCCACATTTTCTTTTGTAATTTATTCTGACGATTTCTGTCGGGATTTGGATTTCAAAGTGAATATTCAAACGTCTTATTTTTATTAATACTTTATAATAAAAATAGTTTCAGAGCCATTCTGAAACTCAGACAGTCCAAATTCCACTATACCCATAAAGTTCTATTTATTATGGTTTTGCCATTGCTTAATTTTTCAGTGTTCCTAAATATTTTTCACCTCTTTCTTTTTACTTTATTTACATATACATACACATAATCATTTAGCCCCCAGTCAAAATCAGAAATTCATCTATCGACCGAACTGCTATTTTTACGGCAGCGATATTGACACCGAAATTTTCCAGAAAAGTTTTACGTTTTCATTCTAACTAAGTTTTTAAAATTATCTTTAGTCATTTCGATAATTTCAAACCACATACTGAGAACTTGAATCATAAAAATATGGTAAGCTTTTCTAGGGTATTACATATATATATATACATTATTTTGTATTATGGTATTTATATGTATGAGGAGTATACTCTAGAACTCCATAATTATATGTTGAGAATTATATTATTTTGATGTTTGAATTATTACATTGTGGGTTGCCCTTGTTCCTTATTAATGTGGGATGTATCTTTTGATCTGTAAGGAACAAGAGGAAATCATATGATGATGAATGGAAATGTATGGATGATGAATGATAACTATGTATGATGTGGACATTTATTGTGTAAAAGATCCAGGATATTAGTGTTCTATAGGTTTATGGTAGTCTTAAGCCTACCCTTGCCCTAGGACCGTCGTACCACTAGAGTTGGGGTGTGACAAAGGTAGTATCAGAGCTATAGGTTTATAATCTTTAAGATAGAAAGATAGATAGATGTGCATGAGCCCAAGTATAAGTGTTGATTAAGATAATTATGGAGCATAGGATTCATGTCTCGTCTGTGTTGTGTCTTCCTTTGGTATATATTTGTGTTAAGTGTGCGTAATGAGTATGATCTTGTCTGGTCTTCTTATCAGTATCGAGATGCCTCCACGACGTGATAGAGGATGAGGTCGAGGCTATCCTATATGAGATTTGACTTCTAAAGAAGGTTTTATGGGTGGAAATGGAAGTGATGAGGTTCTTCCTATGCCACCAGTAGATGCGGCTAATATGGCTCAACAATTAGAACAACTGCAAAGGAATTATGCAATGATAGCTAAGTTCATTACTCAGCAAAAGTAGCAGCAAGTACCTCCAGTGCAGGCTCCAGAGATTCTAGTTCCTCCAGCAGTTCCACCACCCACTGTACCTTAAGTGGAATAGGTATCATTCGAGAGATTTCTTAAGCTTAAGCCCTCAGAGTATAGAGGTGAGGTGGATCCTACAGATTTCCTACAATAAATCGAAAAGAAAGTATATATTTTGTGGATTTCTGATAGAAGAGCTATAGAGTTTGTGGGCTATTTGATGAAAACTGAGGCCAATGATTGGTTCAAGAGAAGCATTTTTGGTATGCTTCGGGGAAATGAAGATCTTTCTTAGGAGAGATTCAAAGAATTGGTGCTGAATGAATTTCTTCCAAATGGCATGAGAGAAGCTAAATCCATAGAGTTTGAAAGATTGGTTCAGACACCTGGTATGAGTGTTTCAAAGTACGCTAGGAAGTTCAGTCAGTTGAGCAAATTTGCTCCAGCTTTGGTGCCTACATAAGCGGCACATATTAAAAGGTTTCACTGAGGATTAGTGGCTCCACTCTTTAAACTCCTAGCTGCTCTTGAGTTTGACTCTTACTCTAAGCTGATGGATAAGGCTAGAGTAATTAAGAATAGGAAGATGAAAGATAGATCTGAAAGAGTTTAGAAGAAGAAAATTAAAACAAGCAATTCTTATAAACAAGAGAGTGGGGTGAAAAGTATAGGAGTGACTCATCAGTCAGCTACTCGAAATGGGTATAGAGGACCTTCAGAGAGACCATAGTAGAGTCGGACTACCCTAGGACCCACTTCTCAGATGAGCTATGGTTCAGCTAACTCTGCACCATCCAGGACTACTAGACCTTTGTGTTCTACATGTGGTAAATTTCATAATTGCCCTTCTCATTCTGCGACAGGAGCATGCTTTAGGTGTAGACAGCAAGGTCATTTACTCAAGAATTGTACACAACCGTCCTTTGGAGATAGACCTTAGGCTTCTCATACTACAATTTAGATGGATAGGGAGAGGAGTGTTAGTCAACAGCCAGGTGCAGGCCGAGGTATTTTGGGCAACACTCTAGAGGTTGGCAAAGGGTCAGGTCAGCATGTGGCTCAGGCTTTGGGGTCAATCCCCATGGGTTGAGGTAGAGGCAGAGTTTTTGCTCTAGCACAACATAAGGCCCAAACATCTAACACGGTTGTTACAGGTATTCTTTC
This sequence comes from Aleurites moluccanus, assembly GCA_948193065.1. NCBI lineage: Eukaryota > Viridiplantae > Streptophyta > Magnoliopsida > Malpighiales > Euphorbiaceae > Aleurites > Aleurites moluccanus. Next base: position 2,843 of record CANXYC011752458.1, read on the forward strand.
GATCCAAGCTTTGAATGCTAGAGTGTTGTTTGATTCAAAGCTACGCATTCCTTTGTGTCATCATATTTTGCTAAGAAATTGCATGTACCCTATGAGTTGCTTGAAACTATGCTGATTGTTTCTACTCTTTTGGAGGAAGAGATTGCAGTTCAGAACTTTTATCCCTCATGTGTGGTTAGCATTGGTGGCAAGAACTTAAATGTAGATTTGATTGAATTGCCTATGTTAGAATTTGATGTGGTTTTGGGCATGGACTGGTTGTCCAAGCACTATACTGCCATAGATTGCAATGGGAAGAAGATAGTTTTCAAGCCACCTTCAGGTGAGAAGTTCAAATTTTAAGGGGAGAGGAGCAAAGTACCATACAATGTGATGTCTGCCATTGGGGCAAGAAGGTTATTGAGAAAGGGTTGCAAAGGGTATTTGGCTTATGTTCGGGATACTCGAAAGGAAGTGAAAGGCATAGAGTAGATTTCAATAGTTAGTGAGTTTTCAGATGTATTTCCTGAAAAATTACCAGGGTTGCCACTGGATAGAGAGATGGAGTTCGGTATCGAGTTACTATCTGGCACGAGTTTAATTTCTATTCCTCCCTACTGTATGGCACCGGTTGAGTTGAAAGATGTCATGATCCATTTTCGGATCATGACAGTCCTAGGATGCTGGAGATGCCAATGGCGACCGGCACCCATAGAATCCAGTATCACATGCAGATATTTATAATCATCAATTAATTAATCAATTTACTTAATTACTATTCATTCTGCAATTCTATAAACTGTCTGTAATTTTATGTTGATGGCCATCATCATATATCATATCAACACTCAAATATCATATAATATCATATAAACATATTCATATCCTAACTAACCCATACATACCCTATGGAGCAGCTAGATTATGAACATTAAAATACAGTATTCAGAATAATTACATCGATAATAAAAGACCACAGAAATCCACAGAGTGTCTGAGATTGGGATTCTACTATCTACTCTGCACCTAAAATGGTAGACAATGAAAAGAGTGAGTATATAAGATACTCAGTGAATCTAATATGCATCGCCAATAAAAGTATTTTGGATCAACAATAAATGATAACAATGGTAGCAATGATGACAGTCTGTCGATATAATCATATTACAGAATCAATATCAGAGAATGACAGGTAGGTCAATAATCATATCCAAGAATGGTATAATATGGAAAGACAGATATAAGGCCAGAACACATGTGGACTATATGTAAACATACAGTCAATCTCATATCAGTAAACATAAGACTGATCAGGTCTTATGGCTAGGACCAATAACCCTTCCTAGCTAGGATATCAATAAATAATGTGCACAATGCCAACAATATATATCCACTACCCTGTCAGAGCGACAGCTCTGTCAAACCACATTAGGGTCAATACAAGAGAGAAACATATCATTAGATATCATTATGCAACAATGGTATCACCAATTTCAATAGTCTTAATATCAATCATTTCAAGTAACAATTTGATCAAAGGAATAACAATAAATAATAGGTTAGCAATGGTAATTGGTTTGGTAAACAACAAAGGTATAGAACAAATATTGGTTATACATTAGCAAATGGTAGCACAATTGGTATATCAATGTCACTAGCTACAATAGCATTCAAATTGGTAGGCCTATGGATGAAGGAATGATAGACCAATGACAATATAACTAGGCATTTCATCAAACACATGGTGGGCAAAGTTGGGCAAGCCATTAGGTTAGGTCTTGGTGCAAACTTGGCATTGCCCATACATTCAACAATAAGCTCACAATCAAGGAAACTCAATAAGAAATAGATATACAACAATAAATAATATTTAAATGATCAAATTGGCTAAGGAATACAAAGGAAAAATCAAACAAAATCAAAGGGTGAATAGTGAATATGCATACGGCCAAAATGGAGGTTTCATATGTGGTTTCCAATTTCAAATTCAATGCATTAGGCATGTTAAATGATGCATATAAGACTCACCTAGCACTTCAAATTACTTAGAAAAATTGATTTTCCACCAAATGCTTCAAAGGAGGCAATATGCACAACTTGTGAAATTTTGATTTTCTACACCAAACCAGTCACAAATTAATCATCCATTAGCCTCCAATTAATATATTCTAAGCTTAAATAATATAAATAAATACTAATTATCAAGCCAAATCATACAACTTCCATTAGGATTTGGAAATGAGGGAAAATGGTTCAAATGCATCAATTGTTACAATCTAACACCATTCCCATCTAATTCATCATGTAAATTATCTAAAACAACCAGAAAACTAAACAAACAAATTGATTACCTCGACTTTGATGTTCCACCAAAACTTCCCTTCCAAAGTTTCCTTGATTTCTTTGTGATTTCAGGGAAGAAATGGATGAAGGATGGAAGAACCAAGCATATATTCAAGTTTTCTTTAAATTTTCTTAAGGAATTTTGGTTGGAAAATGAAGAAGAAATGGAGGAAGAGATGGAAGATTGTTTCGGCCAACATATGGAAGGAAGAAGAAGATGGAAAAATTTTATAAGGCATTTCTTAAATATTAAGTTAGAAATGGAAAATTTCATTTTGGTCCTTAAACTATCAAATATTCATACTTTGACCCCAACTTCTTCTGTAATTTATTATGACAATTCTGTTGAGAATTGGATTTCAAAGTTGGGAATCAAAAAGCTTATTTTTATTTATACTTGTTTATAAAAATAGTTTCAGAGTCATTCTGAAACCCAGACAGACCAATTTCTACTATACTCCTCAAAGTTTCATCTATTTATAGTTTTGCCATCACTTACTTTTTCAGTATTCCTAAACATTTTTCACCCCTTTCTTTTTACCATAATTACATATGCATTTATGTGATTCTTTACCCCCTAGTCAAAATCAAAAATTCAACTTTTGTCCGAACTGTTATTTTCTCAGCAGTGTTTTCGACACCAATGATTTTCAGAAAAGTATTGCATATACTTTCTAACTGTATCTCTAAAATTATTTCTCATCATTTCAATACTTTCAAATCACAAACTGAGAATTAAATCATGCATACAAGATATGATTTCCTAGGGCATTACATTCTACCCCCTTTCTAATAAATTCGTCCTCGAATTTAAATTAAACATATACCTCATTGATGGAACAGGAATGAATATTTGTCCTTCAACTCCTGCTTGTTCTCCCAAGTGCACTCGTCCATCGACTAGTTCCCCCAGAGCACTTTGACCATAGGAATTTCCTTATTCCGCAGTTGCTTGACTTGACGATCAACTATCTCCACCGGAAGCTCCTCATATGACATGTCCTCATTAAGCCTCACATCTTACATCTCCAATATATGTGATGGGTCCGATACATACTTTCGCAGTATAGAAATGTGGAATACTAGATGTACATGGCTCAGATTAGGTGGAAGAGCCAATCTATAGGCCACGTTGCCAATCTTCTCGAAAATCTCAAATGGACCTATAAATCTTGGTGACAGTTTTCCCTTCTTCCTAAATCTCATAATACCTCTCATCGGTGAGATCTTAAGGAAGACATGATCACCAACTTCAAAATGTACATCCTTCCGCTTCATATCAGCATAACTTTTCTGCCTACTGAAAGCAGTCTTCATCCGATCTCTAATCATTGGCATCTTTTCCATTGTTTCCTTAATCAACTCTGGACCCTCTAGTTGCTTTTCCCCTGATTCCACCCAGCATACCAGAGATCTACACTTTCTACCATATAGTGCTTCATATATGGAGCCATACCAATAGAAGAGTGATAGCTATTGCTATAGGAGAATTCGATCAATGGCAGATATTGATCCCAGTTACCTTTGAAATCTAGAACACACAACCAAAGTATATCTTCTAAAGTCTGGATTGTTCTCTCCAACTGCCCATCAGTCTACGGATGAAAAGTAGTACTGAACCATAATTGAGTACCCATAGCCTCCTGAAATTTCTGCCAAAACTATGAAGTGAACTGTATACCTCTATCTGATATAATCATCAAAGGAACTCCATGGAGTCGCTCAATTTTATCCACATACAACTGTGCATACTGAGCTATCGAATAGCTGGTTTTAACCTCCAGAAAATGAGCAGACTTGGTCAATCGGTCTACAATAACCCATATGGAGTCATAACCTCTCATAGTCGTCGGTAAACCAACTACAAAATCCTTGGTAACCTGCTCCCATTTCCACTCAGGCAACTCGATCTCCTTAAGCAACCCTGATAGTTTCTGATGTTCAAACTTAACCTGCTGACAGGCTAAGCATTTAGATACAAACCGAGCTACATCTCTCTTTATACTAGGCCACCAATACATATCCCTCAAATCATAATACATATTGGTAATCCCTGGATGTACACTGTATGAAGAATAATGAGCCTCTCTCATAATCTGATCCCGCAGCCCATCAATATCAAGTACACATATCCGTTTCCCATATTTCAATACATCATCCTCCACTACATACTCTATCATCTTGCCATTCTGTACATCTCCTTTAAGCTTTAGTAGATACGGATCCCTATCTTGAGCCACTTTAATGTCATCAATCAACAGTGACTTCACCTGAAATTGGGCTATCAAAGCCTGGTTATAATCCTAGGATCCTAAATCCAACTCCATACCCAAATCAACTAACTCCCCCATCTCAAAGATCAATGGTCTCCTAATAATCGAGATGTGAGCTAGACTACCCATAGACTTTCAGCTTAATGCATCAACTACTACATTAGCTTTACTCGGATGGTAAAGGATTTCACAATCATAATCCTTAAGTAACTCCACCCATCTACGCTGCTGAAGATTTAGATCCTTCTGCTAAAATATATACTGCAAACTATTATGATCAATATATATCTCACATTTAGACCCATACAAATTATGCCTCCAAATCTTCAATGCAAACACCACAGCCATCATCTCTAAGTCATGTGTCGGATAGTTCGCTTCATGCTTCTTTAACTGACAAGAAGCATAAGCAATCACCCTCTTATTCTGCATCAACACACACCCCAATCCAACTCGAGAAGCATCACAGTATACAATAAACTTCTCACCCTCTGCTGGTAATGCTAACACTAGAGCACTTATAAGGCAAGACTTCAAAGTCTAAAAAGATCTCTCACACTCATCAGTCCACAGATAACACTCATGTTTCCGCGTTACCTTAGTCAATGGAGCTACAATTCTAGAAAAATCCTTCACAAACTGTTTGTAATACCCTGCCATACCCAAAAAATTATGGACTTTAGAAACACTGGTAGGTTGAGGCCAATTCGCAACTGCTTCAATCTTCTGAGAATCTACCTTAATACCATCACTACAAATCACATGCCCAAGGAAACACACTTCGGTTAGCCAGAACTGGCATTTAGATAACTTAGCATATAATTGATGCTTTCAAAGTGTCTACAATACTATTCTTAGATGCTCTACATGCTCCTCCTCACTCCTAGAATAGATAAGGATGTCATCTATGAACACTATGACAAACTTATCTAAAAATGGCCTGAACACACTGTTCATTAGATCCATAAATGCAGCTGGTGCATTAGTCAACCTAAATGGCAACACCAAGAACTTATAATGCCTATATCGGGTTCTGAAGGCAGTCTTAGGTACATCACCCTTCTTAATCTTCAACTGGTGATACCCTGATCTCATATCAATCTTCGAGAAATAACTAGCACCCTGCAACTGATCAAATAGATCATTTATCCGTGGCAACAAATACTTATTCTTCACTGTCACCTTATTCAATTGCCTATAATCAATGCACATTCTCAAGGAGCCATCCTTCTTCTTTACAAACAACACTAGAGCACCCCACAGAGAACTGCTTGGTCTAATGAATCCTTTATCCAATAACTCCTGCAACTGCACCTTCAATTCTTTTAATTCTGCTGGTGCCATTCTGTAAGAAGGAATGGATATAGGATCGGTGCCTGAGTACATCTCAATCTCAAACTCTATCTCCCTATCTAGGGGCAATCCTGGCAACTCTTCAGGAAACACATCTGAAAACTCCTAAACTACAGGTATCTGATCAAGCTCTACAGAAGACTTTTGCACATCTATCACATGAGCCAAATAAGCTGAACAACCTTTCCATATCATCCTCCTAACTTGGATAGCAAAAATAAGATTGACTCTAAACTCCCGTCTATCACCCAAAAATTCTAACTCTGACTGCCCCTCAGGCTGAAATTTCAGGCTAAAATTTAACCTTCTTCTCATAACAATCAATGATTGCACGGTATGTCGTGAGCCAATCCATCCCCAAAATCACATCTAACTCTAACACAAGCAATTATATCAAATCAGCGTGCAATATGTTATCATCAATTTCAATCACACAATCAAGATAGTAGTAATCCACATCTATACTTCCACCCTTCAGAGTAGCTGTCACTAAAGGCACATCTAAAAATTTCCTTTCCTTATTAAATTTAGGTGCAAATTGGGGCGAAAGAAAAGAATGAGTAGTACCAAAATCAAACAAGGCATCAACAATCTTATTATGAATCAGAATAGTACATGTAACCATATTTTCTGATCCCCGTGCCTCCTGAGTATTAACTATAAAGACTCGCCCCTGGCCTCTGCCTGCTGGGGCCTGACTGCTACTAGGAGCCTGTCCTGTTCCCCTGCCTCTACTTGGAGCCTCTCAGACTACATTCTGACTCATCTGCACTGTAGGCTGAGAAACTGAAGTAGAAGGCTGATGCTCGCCCTTCAAAGGACATCTGCTAACAAAGTGACCATGTTGCCAGCATCTCAGGCAGGCACCCGACTAACGCCAACACTCCCCTCCATGCCTCAGTCCATAGAAACCACAAATAGGCATACTATGCGTCTATGCAGCCGGTCTAGAGGAACCTTGTGAATATACAAGTACATTCTGTACCACTGGTAGTCTCTTACTCTGAACCCTCCTTCTCTGACTACTCGATGAAGGTCGCTAATCAAATCAAGGCACTGGCTCTACCTGTCTAGGCTGGGAGCTGCTCTCCCCCCTCCTACTCCGTGCTCTAGAGCCCCATTTTCTCTTCTGATCTCTCTTAGCCCTCTTTGTCTTATATTTCTCTTCCATTTGGTTTGCCTTGTCGATGACTGTAGTCAGAGATATAAATTCTCTAGCCAATAGAGCATTGTGAAGTGAAGCATGTAATCCTCTCCTGAACCTGCTCTGATCATATCCGCCTCAGTAGGAATATTATGAGTAGCATACCTACTCAGCCTGTTGAACTCCTCTGCATACTCCTCTACTGATCTATCTCCCTACTCTAACTGCTCAAATTGAATCAGATTTTGGTTTTTCACTCCCTCTGTAATAAACTCATCAATCAACCTCTAACGAAACTCAACCCATGTAGGAGGATGCTCACCATACAGTTTAGGATCCATCCTACGAGAAAACCAGGCCCAAGCTTTCCCTTTCAGAAATAGGCCAACTAACTCCACAGCTCTAATGTCAGAACAAGGTAGTCTCTTAACTACCTTCTCAACCTCCTTAAAAAAATCTACTGGATCACTGCATCTGTCGTCCTTGAACTCTAGCAAGTTTAGCTTTAGAAAGCTAAACATTAACACTCCTCCCTCATCTATAACTCTACGACCTCCCTATACAGTAGGCTCTTTAGGAATGCCAACTGGCTATACTGGAGCTGGTGCGGCTGGCACTGCCTCTGGTATAACAGGTGGGGCCACTACTTCTGGAACTGGTGGTGGCGGCATATTCTGATGCTCCCACCTCAAATCTGTCAATTCCCTGCATAACTCCATTATCCCTCTCATCATCTCAACTCTCTAGGGATCATCACCCCTCTCTGTATCCTCTGTAGTCCTTCAAGATATGGACAGACCATTTAAAACTAAATACTCTCTGACTAAAGACTCATTGGAGGCTAACTCTACCTCTCGAGTGTCTCTGTCCCTATCGTCGGACATCTTTGTAATCTGCCGAAAAAGCAGAAAACGTACTCAATATATTACATAAATACATAATACTAACACATATAAGATGAATACAACAAAAGACGACACAAGAATTCCTATGCTCTATGGTTCACTTAATTCTACCCATTCTATACTTATTTACTATTTCTCTGTAATTCAGGTACTATTTATCTGTAACCTAGAACTCTGATGTCTGTAACCCCAATGCTCTGATACCACCTCTGTCACGACCCATTTTCAGATCACTACAGTCCTACGATGCAGGAGATGCCAATGGCGACCGGCATCCGCAGAACCCAGTATCACATGCAAATATCTATAACCATCAATTAATTAATCAATTTACTTAATTACTATTCATTCTACAATTCTGTAAACTATCTATAATTTTATGTTGTTGACTGTAACATCCATCATCATATATCATATCAATACTCAAATATCATATAATATCATACAAACATGTTCATATCCTAACTAACCCATACATACCCCATGGAGCAGCTAGATTATGAATATCAAAAAACAGTATTCAGAATAATTACATCGATAACAAAAGACTGCAAAAATCCACAGAGTTTCTGAGATTGGGATTATGCTATCTACTTTGCACCTGAAATGGTAGACAATGAAAAGAGTGAGTATATAAGATACTCAGTGAATCTAATATGCATCGCCAATAAAAGTATTTTGGATCAACAATAAATGATAACAATGGTAACAATGATGACAGTCTGTCACTATAATCAGATTACAAAATCAATATCAGAGAATGATAGGTAGGTCAATAATCATATCCAAGAATGGTATAATATGAAAAGACAGATATAGGGCCAGAACACATATGGACTATAAGTAAACATACAGTCAATCTCATATCAGTAAACATAATATTGATCAAGTCTTATGACTAGGACCAATAACCCTTCCTAGCTAGGGTATCAATAAATAATGTGCACATTGTCGACAGTATGTATCCATTATCCTGTTGAAGCGACAACTCTGTCAAACCATATTATGGTCAATACAAAAGAGAAACATATCATTAGATACCATTATGCAACAATGGTATCACCAATATCAATCATTTCAAGTAACAATTTGATCAAAGGAATAACAATAAACAATAGGTAAGCAATGGTAATTGGTTTGGTAAATAACAAAGGTATGGAACAAAGATTGGTTGTACATTGGCAAATAATAGGCACAATTGGTATGTCAATGTCGCTGGCGACAATGGCATTCAAATTAGTAGGCCTATGGATGAAGGAACGATAGGCCAATGACAATATAACTAATCATTTCATCAAACACATGGTGGGCAAAGTTGGGCAAGCCATTAGGTTAGGTCTTGGTGCAAAATTTGCATTGCCCATACATTCAACAATAAGCTCACAATCAAGGCAACTCAATAAGAAATAGATATACAATAATAAACAACATTTAAATTATCAAATTGGTTAAGAAATACAAAGGAAAAATCAAACAAAATCAAAGGGTGAACAGTAAAGGTGCATCCAGCCAAAATGGAGGTTTCACATATAGTTTCCTATTTCAATTTCAATACATTAGGCATGTTAAATGATGCATATAAGACTCACCTAACACTTCAAATTGGTTAGGAAAATTGATTTTCTACCAAATGCTTCAAATGAGGCAATATGCACAACTTGTGAAATCTTGATTTTCTACACTAAACCAATCACAAATTAATCATCCATTAGCCTCCAATTAACATTTTCTAAGCTTAAATAACATAAACTAATAGTAATTCATCAAGCCAAATCGTACAACTTCCATTAGGATTTGGAAATGAGGGAAAATAGTACAAATGCATCAATTGATGCAATCTAATACCATACCCATCTAATTCATCATCTAAATCATCTAAAACAACCGTAAAACTAAACAAACAAATTGATTACCTCAACTTTGATGTTCCACCAAAATTTCCCTTCCAATGTTTTCTTGATTTCTTTGTGATTTCAAGGAAGAAATGGATGAAGGATGGAAGAACCAAGCTTATATTCAAGTTTTCTTTAAATTTTCTTAAGGAATTTTGGTTAGAAAATGAAGAAGAAATGGAGGAAGAGATGAAAGATGGTTTCGGCCAACATATGGAAGGAAGAAGAAGATGGCAAAATTTTCTAAGGCATTTCTTAAATATTAAGTTAGAAATAGCAAATTCCATTTTGGTCCTTAAACTATCAATTATTCATACTTTGACCCAAACTTCTTCTATAATTTATTCTGACAATTCTGTTGAGAATTGGATTTCAAAATTGGGAATCAAAAAGCTTATTTTTATTTATACTTATTTATAAAAGTAGTTTCAGAGTCATTCTAAAATCCAAACAGACTAATTTCTACTATACCCCTCAAAGTCCATTTATTTACAGTTTTGCCATCGCTTACTTTTTCAGTGTTCCTAAATATTTTTCACCTCTTTCTTTTTACCATAATTACATATGCATTTATGTGATCCTTTACCCCCTAGTCAAAATCAAAAATTCAACTGTTGCTCGGACAACTATTTTTTTGGCAGTGTTTCCGACACCGACGATTTTCGAAAAAGTATTGCATATGCTTTCTAACTGTGTCTCTAAAATTATTTCTCATCATTTCAATACTTTCAAATCACAAACTGAGAATTAAATCATGCATACAAGATATGATTTCCTAGGGCATTACAAAAGAATTGAAAATTCAGTTGCAAGATATGCTTGATAAAGGATTCATCAGACCTAGTAGTTCGCCATGGGGAGCACTAGTGCTCTTTGTGAAGAAGAAAGATGGTTCTCTGAGATTGTGTATCGACTATAGGCTGTTTAATAAGATTACCATCAAGAACAAGTATCCTTTTCCAAGGATAGATGATTTGTTTGCCCAGTTATAAGGTGTTAGTCATTTCTTCAAGATAGACTTGAGGTCGGGTTATCATCAGCTGAGAATTCAAAATTAGGATATATCGAAGACAGCTTTTCGGACTAGATATAGACACTATGAGTTCTTAGTGTTGCCATTTGGATTGACTAATGCATCAGCCACATTCATAGACTTGATGAATAGGGTATTCATGCCATTTCTGGACAAGTTTGTCATTGTATTCATCGATGACATCCTTATATATTCTAAGAGCAACAAGGAGCAAAAAGAACATCTTCGGATACTATTACAGACCTTGAGGGAGCATCAGTTGTTTGCCAAGTTCTCCAAGTGTGAGTTTTGGCTCGATCGTGTTTGTTTCCTTGGACTTGTGGTGAGTAAGGAAGGACTTAAAGTTGATCCGAAGAAAGTGGATGCGATCCTTAGTTGGCCCAAACCCATAACTTTTCGAAGTTTGAAGTTTCTTAGGTTTGGCAGGGTATTATAGGAGGTTTGTACAAGATTTTTCTAAGATTGCAGCACCTTTGACCAAGCTTACTTAGAAGCAAGTGAAATTCTAATGGGTAGATGCTTATGAAGAGAGTTTCCACAAGTTGAAGACTTGTCTTACCACGACACTTGTTTTGGCTTTGTTGTTAGGAGAAGGGGGATATACGGTGTACTGTGATGCATCGAGAGTGGGACTTGGATGTGTACTTATGCAGCATGATAGAGTGATAGCCTATGCTTTTAGACAGTTAAGGAAGCATGAGGTGATTTACCCTACGCATGATCTTGAGATGGCTGCAGTTGTATTTGCGTTGAAGATATAGAGACATTACCTATATGGAGAGAAGTGTGAGATCTTCATAGATCATAAGAGTTTGAAGTATATCTTCTAGCAAAAGGATCTCAATATCCGACATTGAAGATGGATGGAATTACTAAAAGATTATGATTGTGAAATTTTGTATCATCCAGGAAGCACTAATATGGTGGCGGATGCCTTGAGTAGAAAATCTTTAGGAAGTTTAGCCCTATCCAAGTTAGTAGGAGATCTTTAGTGAAAGAGGTGAAAAGTTTGCATGATATGGGGATTATATTAGATCTGTCAGATGTGGGTGTGCTTATAGCTTATTTTCAAGTTAAACCAGTACTTATTGATCAGATAAGAGAAGCGCATGATAAAGATCCTTAGTTGGTAAAGCTAAAGAACGTTGTGGGAATAGAGAGAGCTTAAGGCTTCGCCATAGTTGATGGTGCACTGAGAGTGAGTAGTAGATTGTGTGTTCCAGCTATAGATGGATTAAGAGATGTGATTCACAAGGAAGCTCATCATTCCAGCTACAGTGTGCATCTAGGTGCAATAAAGATGTACCACAACATCAAGAGTTCTTATTGATGGAGTGGAATAAAAAGAGATGTCGCAGAATATATAGTTAAATGTCTAACTTGTCAACAATTTAAGTTTGAGCATCATAAGCCTTCAGGACTACTTCAATAGTTGCCATTGCCATAATGGAAATGGGAGAGAGTGATTATGGATTTTGTAATTGGATTGCCAAAGACTTCAAGAGGCCATGATTTGATATAGGTTATTGTTGATAGATTGACCAAGTCAGCTCACTTCTTGCCAGTCAAGATGACTTATACGGCTTCTCAGTATGCACAGATTTATGTTGATGAGATTTTCAGGCTTCATGGAGTTCCAATTTTGAACATCTTAGATAGAGATACTCAGTTTACCTCAAGATTTTGGCAAAAATTGCAAGAGTGCTTGGGTACACAGCTTGATTTCAGCACAATATTTCATCCGTAGATGAATGGGCAATCGGAAAGGACCATCCAAACTCTAGAAGACATGTTCAAGATGTGCATTCTAGACTTTGGAGGAAAATTGGGATGATCATTTGCCGTTGATAGAATTTGCCTACAACAATAATTACCATTCAATGATCCAAATGTCCCCTTATGAGGCTTTGTATGGAAGGAAATGCAGATCTCCCTTGTGTTAGGATGAGGTTGGACGAAATTATATCGAAGGACCAGAATTGATAAGATAAACATCAGAGAAGATTTCACTAATCCAAGAGAGATTAAAGACAGCTTTCAGTCGCTAAAAGAGTTATGCAGATCCAAAGAAAAAAGACCTTCAATTTTTCATTGGAGATCTAGTGTTCTTAAATATCTCACCAATGAAAGAAGTTCTATGGTTTGGCAAGAGAGGCAAGCTATCTCCACGATTTATCGGACCCTTTGAGATTCTGAGCAAGATTGGAGAGGTTTCATACAAGCTAGCTTTGCCAACTAATATGGGTAATGTGCATCCGGTATTCCATGTATCGATGCTTCAGAAATATGTCACCGATCCTTCTAATGTGCTATAAGTTCCGGCAGTGGACCTTCAGCAAGACTTGACGTATGAAGAGATTTCACTCGCCATTATAGACCGAATGTTCAAGAGACTACAAAATAAATTTTTAGCAATAGTTAAGGTCCTATGGAGGAATCAAACAATGGAAGAGTGCACTTAAAAGTGAACAAAGCATACAGGACAAATACGCTTATCTATTCCAAGAGCAAGGTAAGTCTTAAAATTCGAGGATGAATTTTCTTAAGGTGGGGAGAATGTAATACCCAGTACTTGAAATGTTAGAGTAGATATGTGTTTGTTTGTTTGTCTGATGAATGTTAGCATGTGTATATTATATGTGTATGGTAGATATCTAGAATGCTATGTTGAGTATAGATTACTCCTAGAATGATTATATGTTTTAAGACATGATGAGTTGTAATTGATTTTGAGGTATTAAGTATGTGTATGTATAAATTGATTGAGTTTGGACAAATTAGAATGGAGAAAATATGAGAATTCTTCACCAACGGTTATTCAGGGGGGTGAAGATACCTTTCACCATCTTAAAGATAGTTCACCACCCTTATAATACCTTTCACCTAAATGGATTCAAGGCCCATTAATCATTAATCATACACTTGTGAAATATTCCAAGCACCTTTCACCCAAATGGATCCAACTCCCATTAGCCATATATTTATGGAATGCCAGACTTTGGTACACCAAAAATTGGAAAACTGGACTTCGAGGAAGCGAAACAGGCCAAAAATTGCAAAGTCTATAGAATTAGCCTACGGCAATCACAAGCTTAGCTTGCAGAAGCCCCAACACTGTATGCCCTTTTCTTTCTTTTGTGAACTCCAATCCCACATTGGATTTTTAAGAGCTCTTCCCTATCCCTTGGCCTATAAAAGTAGCCTCCATCCTCCATAAAAACTCACCCCCTAGATACTAGTTAACAGATTTCCTTTCATTCTTCTAATCTTCTCTATATTTTTCTCCCTGCAAGACTCCTAGGAATAATTCCTCCTTGGTTTAGTTCGCCTAATTTATTCCTCTTTGGATTTGAATTAAATCTTTAAATTACTTTTATTTATCATTTGTTTTTTATTGTCTTCATGAGTCAACTGAATTGATTCTCTTTGATTTGAAAATTTTGAACTTAATTTTATACCTTTATATTATAGTAAAATACTTCATCCTCTTCCTCCGACTTCGAGAAGACACAATATAAAGCACCTAATTCTTTTTTTTTTTTTTTTTTTTTTAAGATGTCATCATCTTTTTCTTCTTCTAAAAATAATCAAAACATGATAAAATAAAGCAAATCTTCTATTTTAAAAATGAAAAGAACTGCATGGATTTTTATTCTCATTAGAAGCGATACACAGGTACCCTTAGTTCAAGTGGCAAATCAAAAATAAAATATTTTTTTTTTCTATCACCTTTTTATTTTGAGAAATATATGACTTTCTTAAAATTTCATAAGAATTAGAAGAGACATCCTCAACATTTGATTTTATTATAATTTTTTTATAATTGCTTTAAATTTATGCAATGTTTTCAATTCATATTTTATATTTATTATGATGATCATTCCATTACTTAATTGTTTATGAAATTTTTTTTGTTAAGTTATTCATATATTAATAAATTAAATCAATATTTTTAAAATGAAAAAAAAAAAACATAATCCCTAAAATCATATTTGATTTCAAACTTTATTCCTTAAATTTTCTCAACTAAAGATAAATTAAAGCTGTAGTGGAACATGGTCCAGGATGTTGACCGTGAACTGAATTAATAGATCAAAACTCATTGGAACTAGACCAAATTGTCATTGGTTCAATCATCTATTATCTTCGTTATTATTTATTCCATTTTCTCATTTTTTTTCATTGCTATATTTTTCTTTATTTGCTATTACTGCATATTGTTTTAGCTTTTTGAGATTGTTTCAAATATTATTTATTTGATAAAAGATGGGTTATTATGGTTGATTTTATTTTATTAGCCTTTAATCATTTGGGAAGAATTAATACCTAATCTAGAATATAAATATTAAATTAAAAATACTACCAAAAAAAATATGAAATTAAAAAGGATTTAATTGAATTTCTCATAAAAGGAAAGAGAAATGACTTCTGATGGTTTCTGTTCGAAGTTACGAAATCTCTGTTTAATTGTTTTATTGGTAAATTAGGTTTTTTATTATTTAATTTCATTTTATGGACCTAATTTACAGATATCTTCATTAGTTATTATTAAAAACCTAATTTAGATAATAAAAAATTTAAATTTTTTAAAATAAATCTCAGGTATGAGTTCTCCATTCAATAATTAAATATGTGATCTACTAAAAATAAATATAATATCTCATAAAAATATATATATTTTTTAATTTTAATTATTAATATCGAATTTTTATTGTAATGTAAAATTTTAAATAATAATAATAATAATATCCTGGTAAGTGTATAAAAGGAGGCAAACCAAACTGAAAATGGAGTTACAGACAGAAATATGCAGGAGATAGCAGACTGGGACACGTAGCCCTTATACGCGCCCTAGGCCTCCATGTGCCCGAGTCGCACTTCAGAACCCATTTTTATTTTTTTATTATTTTGTTCTTTTTTTTTTTTTATTGTATTTAGGCTTTTGATGTAAATTTATTTATTTTTATTTTTCGTTTCAGATTTTAGATTTTTAAAATTATTTTTTGCCTTCTTTTATTTATTTATTTATTTTTTTGTAAAGGGTTTTAATTATGATTAATAAGTGAATACCATCGATCCTCCTCCCCTTTGTTATGCTTTGCATGCTTTTAATTCCATTTAGGTTTCTAGAAGGAACTTATAAATTTATTATTAGGTTATTAGTTGAATAAATGATTTAGTAATTAATTTATTTATTTGTATGATTAGCTAGGTGCTTGGTAAATTAAGAATAATGGATAAATTGTTAGATATAATTGGCTTCGTACTTAATTAGGAATTGAAGTAAATAATTTAAGTTAATTTAACTTATGATTAGGAATTATTTGATTTAGAAAAATTAATTTAGTTAGTAATTATTTATTGAATTATTTAATGTGTTGTTAAATTGACTAATTACATGCATAAAAAGCCTATTAAGCTCAATAAATTTCTAATTGTTATGAAAAATAAACAAACAAAAAAAAAAAAGAATAATAACAAAAATAATAACAATAATAAGAATGTAGAAGAAGAAATTTTTTTTATTGTCTTCTTGGTGTGTATTACAAAATAATATGAACTTGTCACGATCCGTTTCCGGATCGCGATGATTTTAAGATACAGAAAATGCTAATGGCGACCGGCACTCATAGAATCCAATATCACATGCATAATCTATAAACACCAATTAAATTATCCATTTTAGTTAGTTAACATTCATTCTGTTATTCTGCCATTCATTATGTAATTTAGTGCAATTGACTATAATAGTCAATATATCATATCATAGGATTATCATGTATCTCATAATATTATATCATATCATGACATACATATATAACTGTTTATATCCTAGCTAACCCATACATACTCTATAGAGCAGCTAGATTATGAACACCAAAAATAATACTAAATTCAAATATATACATGAAATGACTGTAGCAGAAATCCTCAGATGACAGACGACGGGATTCTGCAGTCTACTCCTCTTCTGAAATGGTTAAACAAGGAAAAGGTGAGTATATAAGATACTCAGTGAATCTATATGCATCACAAGTCAAATAAAATGAAACAATGATATATATACATGATAAAGGAACAATGGGACAGTAGCAATCATATAGGTTTACAGAATCAGTATCAGAAATCGATAGGAATATCAATGATTATATCAAGTCATTGAATCATATGGTAAGACAGATATAGGGCCCTGTAACAAGTAGACTATGTGTAATCATACAGTCGATCACATATCAAATAAGCATAAGACTGATCAGGTCCTATAGCCGAGACCAATAACCCTTCCCAGCTAGGGCATCAATATCAATGTGCACATTGCCGACAATATATACTCACTACCCTGTTGGGGCGGCGGCTTTGTCAAACCACATTTAGGTCAATACAAGTGAAAATCATATCAATAGACACCATTATGCAATAATGGCATCATCATTGGCAATAAACTCAATATCTTTCAAATCAAATAGTATTTGAATCAAAGGCATTGCAATATATAATATACAATCAAGGATAAGGGTTATGGTACAATGGCATTCAAATGGTTGGCCTATGGAATACAAAACAATAGGCCAATGACAAAATGAATTAGGCGTTTTATCAAACACTTGGTGGGCACAATTTGGTAAGCCAATTGGTTAGGTTTATGTGCAAGTTTGACTTACCCATTTCAAGCAACAACAAAGCACATTGTAGGCAACACAATAGGTATCCAATATACAATAGCAAACACAATTGAAAGGATCAAATTGGCATGAAATTACAAAGGAAAAACAAAGAAAATCAAAGGTAATGAATAGTAACTAGGTTTCAGCCAAAACAAGGTTTTCATATGAGGTTTTCAATTTCAATTCCAATATATTAGGCACGTTAAAAGATGCATATAAGACTCACCTATGCATTCAAATTGCTTTGGAAAATTATTTTCCACTCAAATTCTCCAATTGAGCCAAGTAGGGCAACTTGGTTACAACTTGTGTTCTACATCAAATTAATTACTAATTAGTTACCTATTAACCACCAATTAATATATTCTGACATCAATTAACATAAACTAACACTAAATTATCAAACTCTTTCATAAAACTTCAACCAAGATAGAAAATTTAGGCATTTTCATCAATTTGCATCAATTGATGCAATATAACCTAAAACCCATCAAATTCAACCTTAAAACTATCTAACTAAACCATAAAATCAAACAAACAAACTTCTTACCTCTTGGTGATGAAAAACCATAAATCTTCCTTTCAATGTTCCTTGATTTCCTTTACTCTTTCTTATAAATTAATGATGGAGATAGGTAGAACAAGGTTGGAACTTAATTTTTCTATGATTTTTTACTAAGAAATTGTTAGGTTGATATTTTATCTATTTAATTAGGGACAATATTAAATAATTTATACTTATTTTAATTCTTTTTAACCCATTATAGCTAGTTAATGTAAGTTTTAGTTGAATTTAATTACTAGGAAGTAGAGTTTAGTTTTA